>JAOXJJ010001060.1:142326-182479 GCA_025769935.1 Phoenix roebelenii | reverse complement strand
CATTAGTATGACATAAAATATATTCAAATGCTTTGGTCTCATCAAAATCCAATTGGGATATTATCAATCACTCCACAAATGCCCTCGTCGGCTAGTCCATCGCTCAGGTTTTAAGATTAAAGAAGAAAGGAGGAGGAAGACGAAAGACTCTCCGACGATCGAAAGAAGGGATAAAATACCTACCCAAAAGCTCGTCGGAAAGGGGTGGACAGGTGGAGAAAGAAAATGACTTTTAGAAGAGGAAATAAACGGGTGGCGCAAAAGCTAGCAGAGATATCCCGAAAATGCCTGGAAGAAAGCTTTAATACCCCGGTAGCAGCAGCTGAGGAAAGAAGATCAGGAGTAGGGGGAGGGTCAAGTGGTGACCCTACGACCCCTTCTTTAGGATTTATATAAGCTACTGGAGCGGCCCCGATCGAGCAACCTAAATAATCACACGGCCCGGCATTTGCCATGTGGCAAGCCTTAAAATGGGCTCAACAAATCTCTCCAAATCGCCTCACTAAATGCTAATCATTATGAAGGGCGCTTCGGAGCTCGAAATATTGATGATTGACCTTCCGCCTTTCACCGAACGAGACGCTTCCGAGAAGAGAGCATTAATGGCCGACTCCTCATGTTCCGCCAGACGGAATGCTTCGGGTGATAGGGAATTAATGGTCGAAACCCTCCTCGTCCCAATCCAACAACTTTCCAGAAAGGAATGCCCACGTGGAACCCTGAAAAATTTATGTGACAAAAACTTAGTGGTTCGAACGTCCTAAGCCTGACGTCAAGCCCTCGGCCGAGAAGGGTGCTGAAGCATATCCAGTTCAGACACGCTTCTCTTTTTGCTCATATAACTAGAGTACTAGACGATCAAGAGTCTGTCTACTTCCATCTTCCGAGCAGCAAGGCAGCTCGACCTCAGAAGTGGGGGGCAAATGATAAAGGAAAAAATGGATCGTCCAGCCCACAACTAAAAGGCCACCCAGTTTTAGCCCGGTAAAAGCCAACGACAATCAGCTGAATCTTTACCTCGACCCAGGACCAGCTAGTCCTCGGAATTCCACCAAAAGCTCCACCAACTCCAGACATTTGCCTACTCCACCGACCAAGTTTGGGGTACCTCCAGACAATCGTCGACCCGCCCCAGCTAAGCTCGGGACGGCAACCCCAGCGATACGCTCCGACCATCGAGCTCGGGGTGCTCCACCGAATACATCTCAGAACTCGAGAAGCCGAGCTACTCCCAGCACCCGTCAAGTCGACCTCGTCAAATGTATGACGCGACTACTTAATGAGCTCGGCCTCGCCAACAACCACATCCATGTGCGGGCCTACGCCTACCTACGTGGTCGTACTCCACCGCACTACCGCGTCACGTCTCCATAACCGGCCAACAACAGTCAGACGACACCTTGACTACTCCGGCCATACCCTGCCATGACTGTCAACACCCTACAGTCCTTAAGAACGAGCTGTACTGCATGCCATCTAGCTCAGAGCCACACCCCCTCATGATGGGAGCTGACAGTACCTTTACCGCCTGAGCCACTCCACCGAGGCTATATATAGCTCGGTCCGGTAATTTCTAAAGGACCTTTGGCTGGACTTATTAAACTCTACTCTAACTTGAGCGTCGGAGGGCCCTCACCGGAACTCCACCGGTGAGGCTTTGTGCAAGTCCGTGGCTGTCGCGCAGGAGGTGGCGCTCGTCTTTCCCTTTCCAGCATCGGCGGCTCCCTCGGCTCTACCGGCGTGGTCACCCTCGGGCCATATTTGAACCACAACAAAATCAATTCAGTTTCAAATATATTTTTAAACCGATCCAACTTGACCATATAGCTTGTAGATCTCTCCAAACCTAACCATGACAATTTCGAATTCGACAACTCTACCTTGACATAAAGAGCATCATCCATCTTTGTTGCCAAACGCTCTTTCTTGACTGATTTTTCATGATTATGATAAAGAATTTGAGAAAATTCATCAAGAAACCAATTTGGTTTGGGCATTGATGATTTGTGTTCATGAAGTTGCTACTCATATTTACTATTTAGGGTTTTTCTCCGTTGTGAAAGAGAGAAAAACTCGAGGCCCAACTAGAATCCCAAGTATCTGGCTCGAGCCTGGGAAGAAGCCTGAAGGCTCTGCCGGGGCAAGCCTGGACCTATCTAAATCAGTTTTATCTTGGGATGAACAGGTCTAAGTCGAACTATGATTTCTTTTAGACCTTTTTTTTTTAGATTAAGGCATTTCTTTCTTTTTAAATAGATGTGGATAGTAGGGTTAATACATGGGCAAGTAATTGTACTAAAAATTTGGAATCTCCACCCGCTCCCTAATACAACCAACTTTTGATAACATGTTAGTGTATATAAAGCTCCCTACATTTTTTGTGATATTTGTATGCTCAATTTAGTAGACAACGTTGTAGCACAATAAAGGAGAAGAATGATAGAACTTGAATTCCGACATGTAAATATCTAAGCACATGTGAGACCTTGGTTTATTCAAGAAATTAAAACACTCTGGCCTTGATCTAGCAATAATATCGTCTCCAGTTTGTGCCAAAGGGACTGTAGCTAGCAAAACTAGAATAAATTCCACCAGCAGTAGATTCGATAAACTTTTTAGGGAGAGAACTAGCTAAGTGAAATTATTGGTTCTTGGCACGGGTAGTTTTGGCTTGAATCTCATGCTCACCATGGATCATTGAAAAAGCTTAAAAATAAAAAAAGTAAAATGGCTAATTAGAGATGTGGTCATGTAGGATCATGATGGTCAACCCTTGGCTCATATTAGCTAGCTCTTGAATCCCCGTGATTGGAGTGTTGGATTTTCCCAGAATCAAAAGGTCCTAATCCCATTCACACAATCTCTTGAATAAGGGACCAAGAGATGAGCAATATACATGATCTAAAAATGCTTCAATCATTTAAATTTCCACTCTACGATTACTTTGCTTTTGAAAAGAAAACGATGACTTATAGAGATTTGGCCTTGATTTTTCCAACTAAAGTTTCATGAGAGAATGGCATACAATGCAAATGATTTTCAATAACTTTCACATTTTTGGTTGCTCGCGTAAAGGAACTATTTCTTAGCAACTTGGACAACTTATAACGATGCTTGTCCCGCGTATGAGATGGAAGATCGGAATTTTTACAAAAGGCTTTATGAAGCTTTCATCTCAATTCATATATAGTTGCGAGCAATCTACATTTGCAATCACGTACATTTCGCTTCTCTAGTATCTTACTTAGTTTCTCGCTCATCTTTTAGCAAAAGCCACTCCATGATGGTAAAGTCTCATCTTTTGTATTTCATTACGCCAATATATAATATAGAGTGAGAGAAGAATTATACCCAGCACCATACATACTATATCAATCCCATTTCGACACATCTCGCGCTAATGCCATCTTAGCTTTAGTCAAGGAAGAGGAGAATCGGGCACTCGGCTCCCCGATGAAAAAAAAAATTGAGAAAAAGCCGTTCTGCTCACATGTTGCAATAAGATTGGTGTAGTGCACTGCTAAATATGGTGCACGTGGTGTAGAGTATAATTGTTTTTGTGTGTGTGTGTGTGAATTTTTTTGATAAGTAGAGTCATTTAAATATCAATCCATGCACCACCACCTAGATGAACAAGCTTTGTATCACATGAACCAACGAGAATGGGTATATATGATGTGTGTATGGGTGTATAATGATTCATGAAATTTCTTTATAACTGGGTTTGGGTGTGGCAAAATTTGGGAGTGCTAGCCAGTAGAGTTGGAAATGTCTCTTATATAAGGGACGTGGATTTCATATGGTCCGTTTCCCCAGATTGGGCAACGCTTTCACTTATGGTGGTTCCTAAAAGAACATAACCACAGTAATAAAAATCATACAACAGGAAGCATAGATGCCATTGGATCCACTATGGGCCCCATATAGCGTGGATACCAGATACGAACACTGGTCCTTCCTTCCATGCGAGCTGAATTTGCTCCTTGCATACTTCACCGGCTACATAGAGGAACCTAAGAAAGTCCCAAGTACCAACATATATAGAACTAGTTTTAAGTTGGGCCTCCATAGGCCTAGCTTCATTATTCAAACTTCTCACACCACAAGCCCCTTACATCTAAACAGATTCTAAGGAACAGTCACAACCAAATTTGTAGCCGTTCATCAACACGGATACATAGTACAATATCTACTCCTCACTCTTTTCAGCTGCAGCTTCCTTGTTCTCTTCCTCCACGGCAGGCTTCTCCTCCAATTCTTCCTTCTTCTCCTCCTCGGCAGGAGCCGCAGGTGCCTCCTCAGGGGCCTTGGTCTCCACGGGCTCCTCTGTGGGAACCTCACGTGTCACCTCTTGGGCAGGCTCTTCAGTCTTCTCTGCTGCTGCTGCTGCTTCCTCCACCACCGGATCGGCCTCGGCGACCACCCCCTCAGCCTTCACCTCCACAGGAGCCTGAACTTCTTCGGTGGCAGCATCAGTCGCTGCCTCCTCCTTTGGCTCCTCGACTGCTGCTGCCGGGGGTGTGACAACTTCCTCCTTTGGTGCTTCCTGGGCCTCGTTTGGTTGCTTCTCTACGTTCTCATCTGGCAATGCAGTGGTTGCTGATTGGACCTACAGGATGCCATCATTAGATTTGAACATGAGTAGATTAACTGTCTTCGATGCTTAACATACACGAACTTTTCTTTAATTTATAGATCAAAAAACATAGCAAGAGCTAATATATATAGGATTAGCTATGACTCTCAAGGGTCATATTAACTCATTTTAGCACCTACCATGGACTTTCTAGCATTTGATATGAAGACATATTATACATATCAAAAACTTTTGATAAAGCTTGACATGAATGAATCCCTTGTTAACGAATCCAAGCATTTCTCTATGAACTTTTGTAGCATGACATGTTTAGAAGTAGTTGTTTCATCTAACAAAAAGCTGGACCCAAGAGATTATTGCACACCATTAGAAAGAAGAGAATGGAGAACGTTGGAGCTACCTCAACAGTGGCCATGGGGATCAAGCGGGATTGATGCGAGCTAGTATCGAGAGAGCAACACTGGACCAGATTAAGAAGCCAAAAGGTGGTGGTGTGGAGGAAGGGTTGCGGGATGGGGGCTATTTATAGAGAGGTTTGGAGGGCTTAGCTGGGGAGAAAAGAAGAGATAGAGCAGTGGTTGGCATGTATGTATTGATTGATGAAGAATCTCGAAACTGGGTCACATCTCGTGACGCTGGAATCAAGAGACAAAGGCCATCCTGCCAAGGAATGCAAAAGGAGAATCTAGGTGGAGAAGGATGATGTTGTAAAGGCCAAATCAGTGGACACCACCATTACAGTTCATCCACCTTCCTTCTGCCCATAAGTAATTACCCCTTGTGGGTTGGGGGTGTGTTGTGCTTCGTGCAGTAGGGTTTAAAGGCGACCTATTGATTTCCCATGCACGTTCTAGGGTCCTTGGGCTGCCAACTTTTTCTTCAGCTAGGCCTCTTTTTGATATGTACCCTTCTTTTGGTGAAAATATCCAAAAGTAATTCACAAGGAAGTGTACGTGTTTTTGATTGGTTAAGATATCCGTTTTAAGGGCGTCGAAATCCGTTCGCCAATATGTGCAAGAATTCATAAATTATGTAGAAGTGAATTGCCATTTGGCTAACAGTTCTTTTTGTTTGAACCAAGATGTATCATATGCTTGCATGTGAGGATAACACCAAACTTGCATCAGAAGAATGATGAATTTGTAAGAAGATAGGTATCCGATTTGCGGACTTCAAGTGAAATGTCTCAACTGACTATTAACCAATGGTCATTATAGCACAAATTGACAAGTTAAGGTTTGAGACCACTCATATGGTGCAACGATGATGCATACATTTTGTTCATTCAGAAAAAAATTATTAAAATATGGATTAAAATGTTGCCATGGTTAAAAAGCTAATCATGCAAGATAAGCTGGTTGTGGACCGAATGCAATGCCATATCATCATTGTCAACATGGCATCTTTGGCTGCTGTATTTAACAATTGAATCAAACGATAATTGGAGCAAGGAGATGGACCCAATTTGAGCTCATATTCCTAGAGGTTTAGGCGTGTACGGCTTGAAAACTTAAAACACTACATTTGGTTATTGTTGGAGTGGAAGTGCATCTTTCGCATGAAGGAAGGAATCACTTTTTTACGAATCATCTTCCTTTCATGAATCTCAAAGCGCCCGATAGATGATCCAACAATGGATTCGTGCAAAGAAAGATAAATTCTTGTTTCACGTGAGATATATACAACCCTGATCCTTTGGTAATCACATACATAATGCATGATGAGAAATAAAGATATACCGGCTAGCAACATGATACATAATAGATTGAGCGATGGGCCATGGGCGATTGGATGCACATGATAGATTGTTTTCAGAAAGTTTTGAATCCTAGCTAACTAGATCCACCTAAGAACACCATACCCTAATGAATGAGGGAAAGATAGGGAAATGACCCAAGGTTTGGTAGTGTCCACCGTCCGCGCCCTTCTTTTTGAACCCACCCGACCCTGGAGTCGCACCAAACGACCAAAATTGGCAGAGGAGTCAGATTCTGATACGACTTTGAGAAGGGCGGTGGGTGCTGTGGGCCCCCACATCATTAGCGTCCAAGACCCGACGGTGGATGCTGACCTGGCGACAGGTGCCCCGTTGAACATCACGACGGGGACGATGGCATTGGGCGGTGCGACCGGGGCCCACAAATAGTCCTCCAATTGTTTGGTTTCATCCCCACGACGTGCGATCATCTGACGTGTATCATGGCATGCTCTGAAGCATGACGTGTCTGCACGTGGTCGAGCAATGATCCACGTCAGCACAAGGTACTGAGTTGGACTCCAGCAGCCTGCGAGGCTATTTTTCTAATCGGAGTTCTGCTTACCGTTGCAAGCTCTCATGAGACATTGATTAAATTTAATGACAACCATTACTTCTGTTGATGAAAAAAAAAGGAAAAAAAAGAAGAGAGAAAGAAGAGTGAGCAGGGTTTGACGCAACAATACAGTAAATTCATTATAATTTGATATGACGAATTCGAGGGCAAGGTTTGATGCAACAATACAGTAAATTCATTATAATTTGTTATGACGAATTCGAAACACAAAAATAGTCTTTTTCACATTTTGTGGTAAAGCTGCATACATATAATCCTCTTCGGATTTCATAGGTGAGACATTGTATTATGGAGATGAATACATATTATGGGAATCATAATATGCTTGGTTCATACAAACCTGCAGAGTAAATTATATCTTCTTAAGAGGAGAGAGAGCATTAGGATCAGTGTTCCACATACTTTTTAGCCTAATTGGTGAGAGTTGTTAGTCGTATATTCGAGCAGATTGGATTAGGTTAAAGGCCAATTTGAGATTCAATTCAACCATCAAATGACACGGCCTGAATCCTACCCAACTCGATGATGAATCCAACCATTTGAACGAGGACCAAACCCACATTCAAAACCTTCAACCCAAATATGGTTTGGAATGACTTGGGTTATATTTGGTTTGGTTGGGTTACATCAAATCAAGCATGGTTTAAGTCAAGCGGGATTCGGTTAGGTTTTCTATTTCCCAAAGATGTATTACAATCTAGTTGCATAAGGTTGGAAGTTCTATTCTAGAAATTATGATCGAGTTTGGATTGGGTGGATTTGTATTATTAACACGTAACAAGAAATTGTGCCTCTACATTTTCCAACCTGAGCCTAGGCCAAGTTAAGAACATCTGGCTGAAACCAACCCAAGTAGCAAGCCTGGTATCTTTCCTCCCTTGCAAGTTATACGCTCCTTGCCGGCCGGTTGAGTAGAAGACCCAGACAGTTTCTAACTTAGAAATGTTCCAACTCACTCTAGAACTCAGACCTTTATGGAGGAGGTTTTCACCGATAAAAATAACCCCAAACCATGCGCCAATCAGAAATAAACAGCCAACCAAATGTAAGCTGACCAAATCTAACTATAAAACCTATAACAACTCAGAACTTCATCCAAAATGGCTAACTAGAAGGTATTATTTGGGTACCTTGATCCTGTATAAGTACCTAAGATCTATCCAGCGAATAATCGATATGGGATTAAACACACGCCCGTACGGATTCTCGCATACTCTCTTCGTTCAAGCCATGACGTCCTCGTCAGGCTAAGAGTTCAAATCCATTCAAATATAATTATAAACACCACGATCGGCCCGTGGTCAGCCCTAATGGATCTGTACTGCAGTGTCTCCTAATTCACATAAGTAATGGGTCGGGTCTGCTCTGATATCATTTATAACAATTCAGAAACTCATCTAAAATAGCTAGCCAGAAGATATTATTTGGATTTCTTGAGCATGTATAAATATCAAGAATCTATCCAGCGAATAATCGATGTAGAACTAAATACACGCTCACACGAGTTCTCACAAAACCTCAGCCACCTCTGTTAGGGCCCAAAACATCCGCACAAAATCAGACCCAAACTATTTGTTACATGCAAAGGCCAAGGAGCATCCACACTGGGCCCTGACACCAATATATGTTTAGACCAAAGTGTAAGATGACCATCAAGGTGGATAAGGAACCTCACCTTGCCGAGCATGCATGGGAAGCATTGCTTCCATTTCATACCATCCTTTTCTTTTCTTCAAAATCTAACAACGTAAGTTCTATTCTCTTGACATCTACTAATTACAACTCCCTTCCACATCCACTAAATCCTCCAACCGTGGAGCAGGGCTTCTTCCCACCCCATACCCAAACACTTCCAAATCATGCCAATACTCTCCACGACAGTGCACCTCCAAAGATGCAAAACTCCAAGAAATGCGCACATAAATCACCATCTTGCACATCCTAAATCCTTGAATTCTAATCCATTGAAGAAGAGCATCTCCATGAAGAAGCCGGATCATTGGCCGGGGCCGCATGGAAGGAAGACCTCATCAGCCCCGGGATGCCAAGATTTTGGCAAACCAGAAAGGGTCGATAGATTGCACTCTGCTATTAAGAATCGAAGCATTAAAGAACTTTTCGACTTGGCTGGTGAAGAATGCCGAGACTACTTCAATCTTCTTCCGGCTGCCATTGATCCTTCTGAGCAGAGTAAGGTGAGAAACAAATCTCGCATAACTGCGTTGCCGATATAATTCTGCACTGGATTCTACTGTGAGCTCTCAATAACGGATGTGTCGTTTGTTGTAGAAAGCTCTCGGCATGTTCTATGCTTTCTTGGTGGCGAACCGGATACAGTTTGTGATCAAGCCAACCAAGGATGAGGGAGTGGATTTTGGCATGATATGGCGTCTAGGTTTGTTTAAGCTTAGATCTCATGGCACCTACACTTAGATTTTGCATTATACTGTAATTCTAATGCAGGAGAAATTTTTTGATTGCAGAATGGAAAGAGAATCAACTGCCATTAGGACTTGGTTGTAGCCTTTACACGTCTCATATCTATGAAGGGATGGTGTCTATAAGGTGAGGAAAGGTTAAACTAAGATCTTTTTTTTATTATTATGTGACAAAATGCGACCAAGATTATATGCAGCTAAGTTTCTCAGACTAACCCTTATTGCATGGGAAAAATAACAGGAAAGCAAGGAATATTATAGAGCCATTGCTCCACATGGGACCTCTTGGATCGGTAAACATAAAGAGTCTCTGTTGCGTATAGTATCTGCTATGATCAGTAAAGATTACAGAAATAAGATAAAATTTACAAAAATGTCGAGAAAAACTCCTATACCTAATGGCAACTGATGTTTTTTTTTGGTGCAGATGCTGGAAAAAATCTTTTTGCCTATGATAGATAGGATTGTACCCTCAGGCGTTCTTGAAGGGAAGAGAAGGGTTGCCTCTGTGTACTGCTTGCTTAGTCTAGTATTCTTGGTTATATTTCTTGTCTCATTGAAGAACACATTTGTTTTACGTGAGGAAAAGTAATGTATACATTTATTCATGACTCTTTTGCATGCACGTCGACAAAAACAAGACTACTAGATGGTAAGGGTGGCAATCGGCCGGGTCAGGTGGGACAACAACATATGCATTAGGTCGGATATAAAATATATTAAAAATCTATCAATTTATTTTTAATCTATTTATTAAACAGGTCAAAAATTTAGATCCGCATCAAACTATTTTATTAAATAGGTAATCTAATGTGATCTACCAAAAGTTAAAACAAGTTAAACATATTAAATGATTAAGAATATTTCAACTTCAAAGACATTTCAGCGCTCTTTGACTCAATATAGATAAAAACTATGCATGATTAAAAAAAAAAAGCATCACTTCAATAGAACAATAACAATAACACAATAACAATAATAGTAATAATAATAATTATTATTATTATAATTATTATTATTATTATTATTATTATTAGAAAAGAATGATAAGATTGTATGAAAATCAAGCCATCTTAAGCCATCATTTAAAAAAAAAGAAGAAACAAAGTCCGTTATAGAGGTGAGGGATGCTTTCTTTCTTTCTTATTAAATAAAGATAAAAGAGGGACTCTCTCTTGTGTAATTCTCCCAAGTTGAGTGGTGTAGTACCTTGTAATTTGTCATGTATTCTGTTTATTATAGTAGATTTCTCCCTCTTCTGGTGGACGTAGCCTGGATTTTGATGAACCATATTAACTCTTGATCTATCATGCCAGTTTTGTTCATTATTATTTTTTAATTGTTTTAGTCAGCTGCTCTTCCTCGGGTTATAATACATGTCCAGAACAAGATTAGATGATGACCGAGCATCTTCAATTACTATATTCACATGATGAGATTTTGAGGTAATCATAACTTCGGACTATATAGGATGCTATTAGCTGTCTTGAAAAGAGATGAATCAAAACAACATGCTTCCTTTGAAGTTTGAACAAAATATATATCAATGCAAAAGAATTCAAAGTCACAATTGTCTGATAGCACAACTACATAGATACTTTCTACAGCTAAAGGATGTCAAACTAAACATAAACCGGAAGAAAGTAATGAACTTAAAAAAATCATGGACAATAAAACCCTAAAGTGGCGTTTGATGACCCAAATGGTATCACTAAAGTGATCTTAAATTATCGGCGATTCTTATCTCGAGATAATCTGATATTCGATGATTTAAAATAAATATATTTAATATGCTATATTCTAATAATTAAGAATTTTCAGATATCTAGAAGTAATTTGTATCATAAATAAATATATAAAAACAGTTACAGAAAGTAGTGTAACTTGTCTAGTATGTTCAAACCACAGAATTGAATATACGATCTAGAGCATTTTGTGTAAAGCTAAAACACTAACATGTCTTCTACTATCTCAAGGGTGACAAAACAACATAAAAGCAAGCCATTTTCATTCTCATCCTTAATAAACAATGTAAAAGAATATAAGTGTGTGAGACTCAGAATTATCAACTAGCCATTCTATTTGGAGTGGAAGTCAAACAAAAGTTACACCTGAAGTCAAAAACCTCTGTAACATTCCAACATAAAAAAACCTCTGCAACACTCATGGAACCAAAGTGCCTCGTATATACATGCATACATATGTGTGGGAGTACCAGCTTGCTTCACATTTCCTCATAAAAAATTAAGGAAAAATAATTTCCAAGAAAAACAAATATTTAAATGATTTGAGAAAGAATCCAAGAAACCAATTTTATACAACTAGAAAGAGCATTTGAAGATAATCATATTTGAAATAATAGAATTGAAAGAGAGAACTATGCAAGAGTATTAGAATAAAGTAATAGATACAACTTAAAAGTAAGAAAGCTAGTAATGACAAAAAGAACCACTAGAGCTTATCATCTAGAACAACAAAAATAATTGTCTCAAATCACACATTATTTTGTGAAAAACACATCACCTAGATGATTTAAGAAAAACATCCAAGAACCCAATCTTATTAAAAATTGAGAAAAATATTTTTTTAAAAGGAAAACACATCTTTTAGATTTGAGGAGAACCAGGAACTTAATTTTGTATGACTACGAAAGAGCATTTGAAGCTAAATATGAAACAAAAGTAATGAAAGAAAAAATGTTGCAACAGTATCAGTGCAAAGCACTTATTTCAGTTTAAAGAGAAGTAAAACTGCTATAGTAATGATTGAAAGAACAACTGGAACTTACATCCCAAACAGACGCAACTATTTCAACTAGCACATTTGAGCAATAGAAACTTTTCTATAAAAACAGCATTTAACTTGGCACTAGAAAAAATCAAGAACTGAACTTTTAAAAACTGTAGCATTTAATGATTTGGGCAAAATACCCAATTTCTGAAAATTTGAAGGAAGCTTATTTTTTTATGAATAACCAATTAAATGATTTGAAGAAAAAAAAATCGAAAACCTAATTTTGTATGACCAGGAAAGATCATTTTAACTTAAATATGTTTGGAATAAAAGAACTGAAAGAGAGAACTTTGCAAAAGTATTGCTAGAAAGTAATTGTTTCAATTTAAAGAAAAGTAAAAAGAACTAGGGTAATAATAAAAAGTAAACTAGAACTTATAAACCCAAACAACAAAAGTAACTGGTTCTTTTATAAAAACACATAATTTGAACCAGGAGATCGAAAAGTGTAAATAACAACTGAAATTCTTAAGATTGAAATAGCAGGATTCCTTACTTCAGAAAATCAAAAATTAATCGCCCAAAGCAATATCTGTGTTCAGGGAAAATCTACATTTCTCAGGAAAAAACACATTTAAAGAGTTGAATATTGTAAAATTTCAAATAAAGTGAAAATGAACCGAAAAAAAATTATTTGTTTAAAGAAGAATACCTGCAGCAAAAGATAGCAAGAACTATCAAAATGTTTTTTTTTCAAAAAAAAAAAAAGTCCAAACAAATTTCTTTTTTGTAATAGAAACCAAAACAAACTCAGGTGCATATGAAGAAATTTCCAGAAAAGCAAGAAAGTAGAACTAGAAAGAAGCAACAGGATTTTAGTATTGTCAATAAGGAACGATAAAATTTCGCAAGAATCTCAGAAGAAAGTAACTACTCTAATTCAAGGATAATAACAAGCTATGCTACAACAAGAAGAACAGTCAAACAGGATTCAATGACAAAATCTTTGCAGTTCATTTGCTGCTTTAATTGCTCATATTTAAATTAGCGAGGCTGTAAATTGGCGCAATTGAGACCACATCTCCTGTCTCCATTATTCAAATATGTTTACTCAGAACCTACGGATGTAGGTCACAATTCCAGAGAAGAATTGATGTATTGTTAATACATGAATTACAAGAGCTCACATACATTTAATGGGGTGTGACATTTTGGGATGGGAAAAGTATCTCCAACTCTGTCCAGCACAACACTGGAATATCTTTTGCCAAAAACAAGATTTGGTTTAGGTCATGTTGATCGATCTGATTTCATTGTAACAGGATTTGATCATTAGTTTATTATTCGATCTAGGTCCATTTTTCAGGGGAACTTATTGTAGAAATATGGGTTAATATTGGGCTGGGTTAGGCAGGAAAATTTATAATCGAATATTGAGTTGAAATTATCCAAGCGGTCAACTCTATTGTAGCCAAACTTGAAGTCCTATTAGAGCTCGTATTAAGCCAGATGGTTCATGTCTTCTACTTAATCGAATCTGACCTAACTGGAAGTTGGATTGACATTTTCCAACCAAGGTCTGATCAGAGTTCATTTGGATAGACATAAGAATACACTAGTAAAACTGCACTCTTAAGTTCCAAATACATGTAAAATAATAAATAAGCTTGCATACTAGTTCAGGTATATCTCAATGAACAGTACATTGCATACCCAGGAAATTAACATATTTTCAGACAAAACTATCACCAAATCAATCTCCCGTAGCATGCATCATGATCAACAGATATTTAGTACTACCCATTCAATCAAAAATGAGAAATTCATAAAATAAAGTCATTCTAGCATGGCTAAATGGATGTGGAAAAGGAAATACAACATGAAATGGAAGGGGAAAAAGAAGCTATCTATTCTCATACTGGACATTTGCCTAAAGCTGCGCAATTTTTATTATTCAAGCTTTACAAATCCATAATCTTCAAGAAATCTAATGATAGAAGTACATCACAAACTTTAAAATGACAAATGACATCATTGCAAATGCTGTGTGCTGACATGAGCAGTCTACATCATGAATTTCACAAACTAAGCAGTTCTTTGCTTTATCCAAGGTCTATGAGAAACTATTCCACATCATGAACAGTACACATTTGTATAAATACAATGCACCTCCAATAATTATTATTTACCGTCAAAAATTCCTTGGAATCATAATTGTGTGATGTGCAGTATTCAAGCACACGTAGATGCAGCCTTGATAGACAAATTAAATAAACCAAAGGAGCAGGACATGCACATACATGTGTATTTATACATCTACATACATCTTGTGATGATAAACGGGATAGAATAGTCAGCTGTATAACTTCTGATTAGCCATCTGTTAACAAGTAAATCTCCCAAAATAAGCTCCATGAACATCACCTCTATGCAACTATGCCGCTAGTCTATTGTGTATTGTTACTAGAGGAGCTCGGTCACACAGTGAGGACTACCTTGCTTGCAGAGGCAAAGACAACCAAAGTACGCCGTTTCGGAACCGGACCTTATACCGGTGCCACCCTCTTATTTTGTCAGTACGCTCAATACGAAGGTCGGTTTGACATATCAAGTGCCAGTATGTCCTCCGTACCGCATACCGGTACCGAACTAGTACAGTATGGTACGCTCCACACTATCCGGTTCGGTATGGAATGGTATACCTTGAAGACAATACTATGAGCAGTAAGAGAAGATGATTAGACTTGTGCTACCTGCATCACTCTCATATAAATGGTACTGATGCACAAGGTGTTCTTGATAATACATCAGAGTGCAACTTGAACCTTTGCAAACAGAGCTGATCATTCCCAAAGTATGTAATCATTTTTCCATTTCTTTTTCCTTCGCATAGTCAACAACAGAAGCTATAGACTGATAATCTTCAACTTGACTAGACTTGGATACTAAGACATCAACTATCATCATTTTCTTACTGCTACCGAGTAAACTACATCTTGCCCATAAACAAACAATTTGTTAAACATAATAAAATACAACAATCAAAACACATTAAACAAAATAACCTTTTTTTCATCAGTATCTGTTACATTGTTAGATCGCCTAGATGCCACTGAAATTGCTCATCTGCACACAAAAGATGGAAGAAAAGCCTGTTATTTCTTTTATTTTCAGATATGCCAACCATACCAATTGAATTTATCTAAGAAGGATCTAACAGATGTATCATATCAACTAGGTGAAACTCAACTATACTATACAAACAAGAATGAAGATGCTCAACCATGAAAGTTAAATTTAAAGCATTAATTTTAGTAAGAACAGATTTGTGCAATTGCACTTTTCCTCATAAGCATAAATGATGAAAAATCCTAAGAATTAATCATTTCAATAAAGGTAACATATGTGAAATAGAGCTCCAATGAGAATATAATCGCATGTGGACTTGTTCTCACAAATTAACTGACTTGAGTAATTATATAAAGATTGATTCTGACAAAGTTGAAAGCCAAACTCGCTGATTTTCCAAGACCAATAAAGGTGCTTAAAGAAAAGGGAAAAGAATAAGAAACAAGGAATGGACTACAGAGATAAACATGCGGAACTTGATCACTTATTCTTGGTGGCTGATATTATGGTTCTTGGGTCTAACTTTAGCCTCCAGCTTAATGAATTAGAAGCAAAATTGGTGCAATATAAAGAATAGTGAACCAAGTGGCAACTCTAAGCCTCCAATTTATCAAGAAAAATAAGAACACTGGCACTTCATAACACAATCAATATATCAAATTTTCCATACTAAAGTTCAAGAAAACCATGTCATGGATATTATAGCCTATTATTCACATCAATGCTATGATAGGCAAATAATTACTAGCATCATCTAAATTGGAGATCACAATGTGCCTCTTGTTCGAACATGATATTTCCATCGTTTATGTATGTATGTATGTATGTATGTATGTAAACTATTTACCTTATATGATGCAAACTAGAATTTAGTATTATTTTCTCTCTCAATCTGTGACAGTGCAAAGAAACTTCTCCTAGTTGATTTTTTGGAACATGTTCAACGAAAGCATACTATGGCAGGAATTAATCTAGACTTTGTGACAAATTATAAAATCCAAGCCAGCTGCATAGCCTACCAAGCTTTTAAACATAATCTGATGTAGTCTGGCGTTCAGATGAGTTTTAATTAAACATTTGTTCCAAGAAGCTTTTATGATCATTTCATTTTTCTCTTTTTTTATTTACTATATGCAATGTTCTAGTACCTTATGTTTGCTGCTCTTCTGGAAAAATAACTGAGTGGATGCATATCCATCAATGCTAAAATTGTGTTCACAATTCTGTGGAACTAGTTCTAGACTGCTTTGTGGATTAAAGAAAATAAGATTAGCTTGATTAGATTAAGGGTCTGAACTTGATTCTTGTTTCTCGAGGTTTAAGCCACTTAAGCAATATAAGGAGAGAAGTCATCCAATGATTTAGATATTATGGTGAAACTTTATGAAAAAAACAATATGTAATCCCTCTTACCTCACATCGTATTTTTCCTTCACATTACCTTCCCTCTTACTCTAGTTCCTTTTTCTCTTTCACTTCAGAAAATGTCCAAACTCATTATTAAAACCATCAGAAATCCTGATTTCATGACAATAGTTTCCAGGGTGGTCGGGCCATTAAACAAACAAGATAACTCTTCACGGGGCCTCCACTGGTGTCTCCAGACTCCACAACGTTGCCGCCACGTCCCGGCTCGAAAATTTTAACCCAATTCCCTTTCAAAGCTTGCTTGGTGATGCGCTCTCTGATGGGCCTTCCCCATTTCTTAGAATCGGCTAACCCATGTGCACGTGTCGTGCACATGGAACCTTTCCCCTCTTTGGCCTTCAAAGTTCTCATTTGAATATTTGCTACTACCATCAAGGTTTCTCAGAAATTCAAGAATTCCAAACATGATAATCTAGTCGAATTTTCACTTTTTAGAAATTGCTGAATTATATTTCCATCAAAAGAAAGCCCCTAATTGCAAGGGCTTTTCACCTATTTGAAACAAGTAAATTGATCTCTTTGATGTCCTGAAAGTTTTTCAGGTTCCCAGATGTCAAGCGTCAAACAGAACTAGACTGAAGAAAATTGATCTCATCACTATTTTCAACACATAAACAAGTACATGGTGCCAGGACAGAAAGCATTTAGCAAATCTAAATTTGGAGAAAATATGTGCATATCAGGCATAGAGTAAGGACTGTCTAACCAGTTAACGGCATGGGTTAGGATCGCTTGAACAAATGGTGCGACAACATCTCTGATATCCCCAAGGCTGAAAGGCTTTTGCATCCAAAAAGTTGTTGAAGTTTAGAATCACACAAAATCATCATTCCGTTCATGGGGTCCTAATACAAATTACATTAAACAAACAAACTATTAAAATTAAACCATGAGATATTGAATCTGGCTGGAGATCAAAAAAAGGCACAGAAAAATTACACAAAAGAAAAAGACAAACCTCCAGCTGGTTATTTTTTATGTAATCCCAAACACGCCTCAAAGCCTCCGACTGAAGCATCTCGCTTTCTCCAGTTCCAAAAAAATTGGCCAGTGCATCAGAGATAACAACAGGATATTGATCAGCATCAGGTTCTGTTGCAGAAACCACTTCTGTAGTTGTAGCCTTCAACTTTTTAGACTCGGGACCTGGATCTCCTGCAAAAAAATGAAACAGATTTTAGTATTGTTCACCTGTGGCATATTTGTACGACACAAACCCAAAAGAAAATGCCTTACTTGTAGATTCAAGTGGTATTATATGCTTAGCTAACAGCTTATTCATCTTGAACATGTCAGTACAATCAGTCTCAAAAACCATACGGAGTTCATCATTGCATATGATCTTCCTCTTGTTATTAGGATCTTGAAGATTATTCTTACGGATATATGCCCACAGCTGCTTCACAATCTGAAACAAGATAAACATGCTGTTTGATATCCTTAAACAAGTCCAAAATATTGACTATGGGTTTTCAAAAATGGAGCTCCGAAAAAGACGAACATTTCAAAAGAAAATGTTCAGTCAGCAGAAAGAAGAACCTGAGTCCTTGCCATGGTTGGCTCACCAACGATGGCCTGCAGTTGAGGTGAAACACCGCAAACTTTACTTAGACCCCCTGGTCCACCTCTTCGTTTAACTCCAGCAGGAGCACTGAAACATAAATCATAAGTGTGAGTGAACACATCAACATCAGACAACTAGGCTTTGCTATTGATGTCTTCACGAAAGCCTGTACTTCAAGTGCATAGTGGGTAAAAGGTATGCCTTTTTGTCGTTAGTAAATGAATGGCCTTTTGCCCATCCAACGTCTTTTGCCTTTTTGGGTACGAACAAGAGATTGAGACTGTGATAAATGAATAACCAATATCCTACTAATAAGAGTTCTTTTTTGATTGGCATGCTTAGGTATCTGTATTTATATCATTTTTTTATAATTCTGATTTTGGGGAATACCACTCAGGTACCTAGGACTTTGCATAAATGAATTAGTAAGCTGCATCTAGATTTTCTTACACCATATTTATTTTCTTTATCAATTCTCATTCTTTCACCACCTCCCCCACCCCCCCACTTTTAGAAGAAGGAAGACAATGTAGTCGAATAAAATTATAAATGAAAGGTTTCTACCCAAGAGGGAGGGAGAGGCAAATGCAAGACGGAAACAAGCTCTTCTTTCAAGGTTCCTCAAACCAACACTTCCTATCCAAATAAAAGAATGTGTCAACAAAAACAAAATGCTTTCACAGCTGAGCTTGTAACTGTTAAAACCCTTCGACTTATCTGGTTCATAACATATTTTCCTTAAAACCATCCCACCAATTGCAAAATAAATCAGTTTGCATGCTCTACATGGTAGTTAAAACTGATGCAGAAATCTTGGAGATTGAATTCAGTACACAGAGGTCACTAGCATGTAACATCCAGTCACCTATACCAAAATAATGTTCAAAGAAAAACAAAAGCCTTAACAGCCAGAGATTGACCCCACCATCCTACAGAGTTTGCAGTCATGGCTGTCACCCCACAGCCCAAAATTGCTTCTAAATAGTTTTAGGGAGCTGATCAACTTTGTAGTTGGTCAAATGTGTGAACATGCCCCTGAACCATTCACATCCTAATAAGAACCTTTAATGATAGTTCGTCCTCAAGACTTCCAACCTGAGTCATAATTTTTTGCATTCACACCATCAGTAGGGAGTCTTTATAGTCCATTAACCCGATCAGCATATTGCTTAACCACTACCTGTAGGGTGACAACAGATTGGAGTGACAGCAAGGAGAAACTCTCATTTTCAAAAGATTATGATAAGATATTGATCCTAATCTTTGTCTTTAATCTTCATTTTAAGCATCTAGACACAGACAAACACACACAAAAAAAAAAAAGAGGAGTGTGAAAAATTATAATCATGACCCCACTATTTACTTATAGAGAATTTACATTGGATGCTTAGTTTAATTTTGGACCACTAAAATGTTCCTTGTTAGAGACATGACATGCAAAATGCATAACCATTGTGGATCAGTAGGTTTGTTACAAAAGCCAAATCATACATGTCCTAAATTTTTAAGGCCAAGACAAAGTTTTCAAATGGCATAAATCTTTGCTAACAGAAGAAAAAGGACAAGGACATTTTTATGCACCTTTCCTGAATTTCCATTGTTCAGCAAGAAGAGAACTTACACACTGTTTATCAATTGCTGATCTCAACAGGACTAGTAAATTTATTTAAGTCAACTTTGAAATTCTTTTTAGCTTAGAATTTCCGTCAGTCTAAAAAATTTGCCCAACAATTTTCTTTGTTCACCATCCTAAGACTTCTACCCTGAATTCTTTGGGCCATCCATTCTATACTCCAATCCTTCGACACAATATGCTCCCACCTTTCTAAGCCCTCCTTTAATTTCTGTTGCATATATCATCCCAGTCCTCCAGTTTAATGACACCTAATTCTCTTGCAATGAAACTCATAAGATTCTCTGAATGTATGAAGTTTAATTTTGTTCAAGCTAATTTTAGCACACTTCTCCACATCACTTCCCAAAAACTCAATTCACAAATATGTCCCCGTTTTGTCGTATAACATCCACATGGACACACCAATCGATATCCTATTCATGTTGTTGACTTAAGAGATTTACCCTTAAGTTTCAGTTCCATATAATAACTTCAAGAGTACAAACCACTTTGTCCACCTTGCTTCAAATCAATTTTATGGACAGAAGTGGATCAACATGTCCCTTTTGCTCAATCATAGGTGAATACCAAGTCTAAATTTTTAAAACCTCATTTGTGTCACTGCATTTTATTCCCCACCTAACACAGTAGGGGAACTCAAAGCCACTGCAACTCCATTTGGAAGCACCAACTTCCAATGGCTATAACAGTCATCTGAAAACTATTATTGCACACGAGCTTCCAGCTCATTGTAGCGATTGGTGTTATCAAAATAGCATGTCTTACATCTAATCACTTCAATTTTCAGACAAACCTCTCTCCCACATTTTTCATTTATTGACAAACCACCCTCTCAGCCATCCCGTTTATTTTCACACTTCAAATTTTAAAAGAGTATAAATGCTCATCTAATCAAAGTGTTCATAAAGCAAATTCCAAGGGTATCAAATTTTAAGATGCAGCAAAAAACTTTTTTCTTCAACCAAACATGTGCGTAAACTCTAGTCCATAAAGAAGATCATTTAATTATTCACAGTAAATCCAGATCCGTAGTTTAGTCCAGCAAATATTATTTTACATGCAGACATCCAAAATTTTACAACAACCAAACCTCTACTATTTCACCGCCTCCAGGTTCAGCAATTCCCAATTCAAAAAAAAAAGCCCCTTTTCAAGACACAAAGTGTCAATCTTCCAAAATTCCACATTCCCCGCCCAAACCTCGCACACCCATAACTCTACCCCACCAACCTATTTCCATCCCATCATCCGCATTAACGTATTTTTTTCCAAAAAACAAAAAAAACAAAAGGACGCAACTTTACTTTAGTCATTAAAAAGCACGCAACTTTCACACCAACCAAAACCCTAATTTCAAAATTGCGCAAGAAAGAAGCAAAAAGGAGCCACCTTTCTTTCTGGGCAGACGCGGCATGTTGCGGAGTGGCCGTTGCCGGCAGCGGCGGAGGCTGGTGCTGCTGCTGCTGTTCCTGGAGCTGCTGGTGCTGCGGCTGCCGGAGCTGCTGCTGGGATGCCGCCAAGGCCGGGGGTGGCGGCGGAGGGTAGCGGAAGGAGAGCTCTTGGTGGTGGAGGAGGTGGGAGAAGGGGGAGGAGGAGGCCGGGGGAAGGGACTGGAATTGGGGGCGGGGGTGGTGCAGTGGGTGGGGCTGGGGGTGGAATTGATGGTAGGTTTGGAGGGCAAAACAGTCTCTGTGGGGACCGAGGAGCAGGTCGATCTGGTCGCGGATGAAGCCGGCCTTGTGGGAGAGGTCGAGGCCGAGTTTGGCCTCCAGCTCCCGGACGACGCCATTAATGGAGGCGATGGCGTTGGGGCCCGACTGCCTGAGGAGAGACTCCACGCAGCTCGCTATCTCCTGATCCGACACCATCGCCACCAAATAGCATCTAACGGGTATTTAACGGCAAACAAAAATTAAGAGAGAGAAAAAAAAAATCAAATCCTTCACCGTTCCCCTGCGCTCTCTCTCTCTCTGTCTCTCTCTCTCTCTCTCTCTCTCTCTGTCTCTCCCTTCTGTTGCTCTTAAATGGAACATATTGACGGAAATGCCCTCAACGGGTGCGGGCAATTACGGGGGAACATAACTGCAGTTCCGTCCCCCTAGGGCCACCGGGATCCGGCTACTCTACCGGTGAGATTACCTCAGTATCTAAACCGAGAAGCTCATGGATTTTATATTTTACTAGTGAATAAAAACGGGTCTTGGTTTGACTGTGCTACATTTATATGCATTAAGGAAATAAAACAACTTTAACTCATGCAAGACATCACTTAAAGCTTTCAAGAAGTATACAGTAAAATAATAAAATCAATTTAGTATAGCAAAATCAGATTTCGAAGCAAAATTAAGAGCAAAATACTATGTATTGCATATGCAACCCCGTGATGCATATATGGTTATTTATTGCTCCATGTAATAATGAATATTTCTGAATGATTGCATATAGTTAAACGTTACAAAAGCAAGTCATTTAATTCAAAATCATTCTTCATTTAGCTGTTCAATTACGAACATCCCTACATATGGATCCCAACTATCAAAGCAAGTCATTAAACATAACTAAGAATATATTGCAAGTGGATCCTATTATCTATTCTATCAATTAGAATGAGTGCCATTTATAGATTGTAGAAACAATTAAATAGAATTCCAAATTCAAACTTTTTAGTAATAAAAAATTAGATGTGTGAAAGCTAAAAGAAGCAGGTTTATCATAACAAACAAATCACAATTCATTTTAAAAATATAAAAAGTCTTTGCTTTGGACATTACAATTATAATTTATGTAGAAGGAGGGTATATGGGTAGATCCAAAAAAGATTCAAAGTTTGAACAATCGTGCATGATGAAACATCATTAGCATTATACTTCCACAATTTCAACTCCAAAAACTTAAATATTTTATCGGATAAAAGCTGGTCTAATTAATAAGTAATGCCAAAAATACTTAGAAAAAAATTCAAAAATGATCCTAGTCATAAAAATAATTAAAAAAAACCATCTATAGAGTAATATAATTCATCCTACTCTATATTAGGAGTTCTATTAATTATTTCATAGGCTACATTAGCTAATTATCTCTTAGCTAACTTTTTTTCCATATGTGATAAAATGAGGCTCGAAGATAATTGCAGTAACCATTTCAAGCCATCTTCTTTAATATTTTGATTGGATATAAGAAGGTTTTTATAAACTAGACCATTGTGTTTGCTCAAAAAGAGAGAAAAAAAAAAGGGTTGAATTTTATTAAAGCCTAAATATTTAATCACAGGGTGGTGACCAAACTCGAGAGGTTTTGGCACGGAGTGGGCGAGGGGTTGGGTGCCGGGTAGTTTTGACGTAAAAGGATGTCCCTTTCTTGATTTGTCGTTGTGGAAGGTGACGGCCGGTGATTCAGGGCCAAGCCAAAGGGGTGGGTGTCCATTTCTTGCGGCATAACATTTAAAATTTATTTTAAAAGGGCTCTTCTAAGTTGCATATGCCCAAAAGTTAATGGAGCTGCAAACTAAATAATTTTGTTTGTCGCTCATCATTCTAACAACATGATATGGATGGATAATTCTTGTTTCTTATGAGCTTTTTAGAGTATTTTTTTTTGACTTTTTTTTTTGGATATATTCATACTAGAATATTGTGAATCACGTGAAAGGCTTACCGCCTACATTAATATCCTCGATCTACATGTACTTTATGATGACGATGGATGTGAGAGTGCAACTGTGCAAAACTTGATGATGACTCTTCTCCGTTCTCTTGGATTAACAACAACTACACCCATTCTTCTACCTGATGCCTTTTGTTTCTTTTTTTTTTTTTTTTAGGAAACAGCCTTCTCTTGTTATTAGATGCATGGAAAATCGATCTATTTCAAATGAAATGAAGCGAAGCCTCTTTAGAAATCCAACTGCATTTTGGAACATACAGCATGCTCATAATTAATGCCAGAGAGCAGAGAATGATGATACGTTTTTAGAGAAGGCCATAATTGCATAAATCCTGTTATGGTTATCAGTCAAGAGATCACTAAATATTGGTGTAAAAGTCCTTCTGTCCAATTTGAATTAGTTTAAATGACCAGGTTGAGGTGCCCGGACTAGCTCTCCACATTGCATTCATATGTAAAATCCTTTTGTTAGTTCTTAACTAGTCTCGGCAGTCGTGGCACAGGAACCAGTTCTAAGTTAGATGACTTAATTGTAATACTTTGATTACAGGGGAGTCCCATGTAAAAATCCTTACGTCAATTTTTTGACGTAGACTCAGCACCCCGGCTGCCGAGACTAGTTCAAGGGTCGACACAAGGGTTTTTACATAAACTCCCTGTAAACCGTCAATATCACTAAATTTTTACATGATCAGGTGCTGGTGATCATTCATCTCTTGGCTGGGTGCACGTGGGGAGCTAATCTAAATTTTTACATATGAATGCAATATGGACAGCTACTCCGGGCAAAATAGTTAAGTGCAAATCTAGATTTTTGACCCGTTTGATTAGCAATGTGGAGAGCTAGTCCGGGCACCGCAACCTGGTCATTATTATATTTAATAATGAAATAGTTTGATTGAATGCGGTGATCATTCAACTCATCATATATATAGGGTTAGATTAGCTATTTAATAAAATAGTTAAGTGCAAATCTAGATTTTTGACCCGTTTGATAAATAGGTTAGATTTGGATTGATAGATTTTTAATATATTTTGTATGAAATTCAACCCACATCTTGTCCGACCCAATCCAATTGCCATCTCACTGGACAAAGGCAAAACTTGAAGTATGCGATCATGAGACTCCTGATGATCTGATTCTCTAACAAAAGTGTTAGTAGAGTAGTAGTAGAAACTCGCCATGGCGAAGCCTACACTAAGGTTAAATTGTGAATGACCAAAGTTGGGATTATCTACAGCATGCAAAAAGTCTTCCTTGAGGCATCAATAATACATCCCTAAATGCAAATCCTCACCAAAAATAGTTATTTACCATTACAATGGAAATGCTGGCCATTATCTGCAATAGAATGAATGTGGCTTGTATAATGTTAGCTAGAACTAATAATAGGAAAGAAAGTAAAATAAGTTATTTGATCACCCCACTGTTTACAGTATACATATTTGTTTTTTTGAACAAAAATAAAATTTTTAGTTTAACACTTCAATTGGACTCGGAATGAAATTGTCAAATAATGGTCTCTCATTTCTATTGCATGATAAAATTATAGTAGAGCGGTGGCCAAAATGATAACCACTGTATAAATGCCATTTATTCAGAAAAACACCATTAGAACAGCTGCTGCAATGTTATATTGGCCGTAATTAACAAACCCTGTTCTCATGCAATTTATAAAGACAGAAGTAGTTAGGTTGCAGTGCTTGAACTTTTCATTTCTTACAGCCCTCTACTGGCCTCGGAGTTCTTCTGGTTTCAGGTCTCTGGACTCTATTATCAAAAGATAAAAGAGGATTAAAAGTAAATAAAAGATGTCAAGATAAGCCTGCTGCATCCATTGCCCATGTTGCACCACGTAATAGAAGGCATAGCTCTCCTTGATGTAAGTCAACAATCTAATATGCTCCCCAAGACCTGTTAATATTCTGTGGCTGATGTTCATATATATCCTGACCATTTCTGAATCACAAAAAAGGGAAAACCAAGCAAACAAATACCCATTTATGTCCAAGATTATGCTGAAGAAGCTCACTGGATAAATCCATGCATAGGATCCTTCCTGTGAACCAATAAATTACTAAGCAGTACAAGCAATATGTATCTTCAGCTCATCGTAAAACACATTTACATGAAAATCATGATGTATAATATAGTGCTTTTCTACCTTATAAATCAACCTCTAAACAAGAGAGACGTCCCATGTTGCTGTTGACTGTAGAACATGACAGGTTCATAAGGTATCATATCTATTATCTAAATACAAGCATATGTACATAAAGCAAGCATATGTTCAAAGCAAGGTTCGCAGTACCAGTACCGGACCCCGTACCGGTGCCACACTAGTACAGCATACTATGGTTCAAAGTGCTGCAACTCTGTACCACTAATTCCGGTCATGATGTAGCCCAAAACATGCCGCATTGCCTTGTATGGTAGTCCAGAACTTGAACTAAGGGATTTACAACTTTATCTAGTCGATAGGTTAAAATGGTCCGCCAAAAACTGGCCTCATGTACTCATCATCAAACCTCCTCCAGTAGGCATGTATGGTGTGGACTGGCCTTGCAAGCATCAACGATAAACTGCACTTGGCTTGGAGAATAGCAGTGGCAGCAGAACCATCAAGTGAGAGCAAGGGGAAGGTGACATCATCATTTGCGGAGTCGTCGTCTGCCTGGTTATTTTCTCGTGCATGATGAGGTAGCAGTATGCTTATGAGTGGTTTTGTTACACAACCAAACACCTGCAAGGCACGCAGCACTTTAACTATATGATCTATGACAAAAACAAATAAAAAAAAAGATGCCAGTAAAACCCAAATCAAGTTGTCTATGCAAAACATGCTGCTATCAAGGAGACCAGCTAAAAATAGCCATTTGTAAACACCGGTTTACCACAGGAGGCTGGTGCTGCCTTCATAAGCTCATGACAGTCAGAACTCGGCAATCACTAAACTTTCAGTTCAGTTCCCTAAACAAACAGTACTGGTTCTCGGTCCACTCCATGACATGAATTTGAGCAGCTAAAAATGATCCTTCAAGGCATCATTCAGGAAGACTTGCATGGCTATTTTGTTTTGCTTAATCAATGCCTTCAGGCTTGATTTCAATCAAAGAAAAAGAAAAGATAAATGGGGCCAGCTTGTCTGCTAAAGCCAGGTATGGTGCAAGGAAAAACAGGATTTAGAACAACCGGCATGCACCTGACTTCACGCGACAAGCTCTCGATATGAAAATTGCCAAAGTGTATAAAATGAATGTCCTAGGTGGCCCTAATGTAGGAAAGCAGCTTCGCTATGTTTAAGGATGAATGAAGATGGCGGGAAAACTTGCATGGCAGTCAGGATGGAAACCATCAAGGGGGAAAAAAGGTTTAAGCTGACAGAGGTATTATCCCCTGAAAGAATATAATACGAGGCAGATTTGGTGCGGACAGCAAAACAGTTGGGATAATATTTATCGGTTATTTTTATGATCATTATAGACGTTACATTTCATGTATGGAAAAAAGAGACATTTTTGCTATATTTAACATACCAGAGTGCTGAAAAGTACGACAACGACAGTGCTGGTGATCATTGTTGCATGAACAGGATCCCATGTAACACCATAAACAGTGAACTGTGGAATGACAGAGTAAATAGATAAATTGTTAGCACAAAAACATGTTACTGAAATATGTTTCTATCATGTTTAAAGATATCACATTGTAATGCCTAATCAACGGCAACCACCTGACTAAATGCCAGTGCAACAGAAACAGCTCCCCTCATTAGACCAGCCCACCAGATTATAACCTGCTAACATGCAAAATGTTGCAACAAATGGCCTCGTAAGAATGAATAAGGTTAGTTTTACAGTAAAGATGAACAGAGATTAGCTAATTCATCATTTCCAGGTAGCCTGGAAACTGATACAACAGATGGAAAATAAAGGCCAGAGGACATGCAACCTGGTGCTTGAACGTAATTAATGACCCTTCAGAACTTGAGCTCATATGGTTGAATAAAGCATAGAGAGGAAATACAAAAGCAGCGCGCCCCAGCATAACAAGAAACAAGATGATGCTATAGATGCTGAAGGATGTCTTCCAGCTGCCAAAATAACATAATTCTTCAGACTGAACAATGCAAAATAATTTACTTCAAGAGCTTTACGTCCGAGGTGGTAAATAGCTTGAATCTTTTGTATACAATTCTGAAGATAAATAGCTAGTTTCACAAGAAACAAGTCAGATATAAAGCAGAATTACTTTTGCTGGTAATGAGTGATGTTATAAAAGGTTGTCCAGCAACCGATAAACAAATTTGAAGAGCAAATGGGAGATGCCGGTATTGAAATATAGACCAGTTCAAATTAGTAAACCAATATGATCTTAAGTATAATGCATGAGGCTGACCCAAGTTGTTATCTACTTTCACTAGGAAGCGGCCAGAGTAGTGAAAGCCCATCTGGCTAAACATCAGCTAACCAGTCAGTTGTGATCATGCTGCATGACATGCTTACATTGAAGGTTTAAATATCCTGCATTTATCCTTGGTTGTGCCTCATAACCATTTAAGGAGAAATAATATAAATAAAAGTAGCAAAAGAACAGACTTAGAGCATTTCTCTTACAAAAAGATTTTAAAAAGATAAAATAAATATTGGGAAAAGGCAGCGATTTCTCAATGCGATTTCTCAATGTACATTCTCAAATATAATTCCTATGTGTGCTTCCATAACAACAATGTTTAGATAAGATCAGGATCTCTAGTTTGAATGAATTTGTCCACTTTTCTCGTTTAAAAAAAATGTGGAGGTTGTATGTCTATGTCAACTGGGTAGTATATTTATGCCTCGGTAGTTCAGTTATGCCAGTTTGCTTTTCTTTGCTTCGTTACCTATTCTCATAAATTCCAAACATATTTGAAAAAGAGTACAATGGTTTTAAGAATGAATGGTTATCAATGGATTAATTAATATGATATGGAAGTCCGCAAGGCACTGATAAAATAGAGATATTTGGGAATGCCAAACCATAGTTTAAGTTTCCAAAAGGCATGTGTGACAATTGACTAGTGCAATACAGCTCAATTTGTTGACAAGTATATCAGCAATATCAAAGCTGTTTGATCAAACACAATGTTCTAATGGAGGAAAAAAGGAAAAGGAGTCATCTCTAGCAGTTGCATGTTAAGGGCTTAATGGCATGTCTCATTACAGAAGAGAATTCATCTGACAGACAATCTCTCATTAGTGCTATCAAGATATCTGATATAAATTATGTAGCTAACCAGTAACCACCTTGTCTTGGTTGTCTTCCACTTCTCAATGTCCAGGGCATCCATCCCCACATAAAGAAAAATGAATGTTTCTGCCATGAATGACAATGTCGCAAAAATATGCCTGCTCAAAACAATAAGACAAATATTGAAGAGAAAATAATACTTCCAACAAGCACACACTGTACATTACATATTTTGAAGGCATAAGAGGTATTATGAATCTCCTAAAAAGCACAAGCCTTACTTCACATATTACCAAAAGCCCTTGCAAAATCAAAAGTTAAATTAGCTATGAACAATCTTAGACCACAACTAAAACTGATGAATGTCGTATAAATCTAACAACTAATTGATAAATCAACTGAACAGATGCTATTATCATAATATGTATTAAGATCTTAAAGGCATACATTAAGTCATTTTGTATGTTAAATCTCACTTACCACCCTCTTCATAATATATGATATATTATGCAGAATCTTTTGATATTTTGTGGGTTTGAGTGGAGTTTAGATGCAAAGGCAAAGGCATCGGGCAAGGCTTCACTGCATTTTGCTACCATTCATTACATTATCTGCAGAATTCAAGTTGGCATTTGTTTGCAGGTCATAAATCTTGTAGTGAAGAAGCTAGTTGTTGTATGGGTCCTATGCTTTATTTTTGGTACATATCTTCCTCCAAAATACCACAGGTATTGAAACTCATTACTCCAATCACCAATAAATATTTGCTGAGGCAATCAAGATATGTTATAGTGGTTCCTCAAAGTGTTTCAAAATTCAGTAATCTGATCTTCATAGTCAAGCTTAATGGTCATTAATTTACAACATATTGAATCTTCCAGACTAAATTTTTTGAGGATATCTTTTTTCCCCAAGTGGAGAGATGCTTGGCATCTTCCCTGACAGTAACAGAAACAACCTTCAGGCTTCCCGTTATACATATGCAGTTAAGGCTACCGCTTCAGCAGATCTTACCCAATTTGTGACTATATCCAGTCAAGATATTATAATCGAGCAATTTAAAATTTATTAGCTAGCGAATCAGCAAAATCAGATTAAAATGGTGATACAGACTAATCAATCAGAAATTACAGAATGAGATGTCTCACACATGTGAAAAACCTGAAGAAGCTTTATTTGTAAGTGAAAATATAAGAATTCCAATACCAATACATTCTAAACCATCTCCATGGATAGATCATCAAAAATTACCTAGTTGTGGTTCTCGAGTTATCCCTAACATTATGCTGTGCATAATGTGACATGACAATCCCACAAAAAAAAACTGTCAGGATCCCACTCAACTGTAACAACTGCACAAGAAAATGAATATATGAGTTATATATGCCATGCATAGTTCATATTACAATCAGATAATAGGCAAAATGACACGCATATCAGCCCAGAAAAGTTTTGAATAGGTGCAATTTAACATAATGGGAAGAGCTTTTTATGCTAAGCTCCACTTGCATTGAAACTATAATACCGATAAAGAGAGCACAACAGGGGGGCCATCTTCCTACAAGTAAATGGAATTCCTACCATTTTTTATTGAAAATCATAAAAGTTATGAGCATATCAACCAAAAACAGAAAGCAACTTTTTTTTCTTGAGTAGAAGGAAAGAGACAATTTAAAGCAAACAAAACCAGAGAATATTGTTTCCATCCTCACCTCTGCCAGCATGTAGGACAGATATGCCATCAGGACCATCCAAGCTATTTCACGATCGGTTGAATGCCTGAAAAATAAGAACGTCATCATAGAAGGTCGATCAAATAATACAATGCAAGTTTGTTTTTTCCGTTGGGTTATCTTAAATCACTTACCTACCAAAATATGGGGTCTTAAGAGCATAAGCAGTCAAAAGCCCAGTCTGGAAGAAGACAGCAAACAATGAAAATGAACCCAAAAGTGCACAAATAATTCGAGCTCAAGAATTTCAAATTAAATAAAAAAAGAAATAAAGAAAAATCCTTAATCAACATGCTGTTATGCAATAAGGCATGCAAGAAGCCAAAATGCTATGCTACATGGTTGCAAGTACTGGGGGGAAAAACATATGACATGATTTGCACTGAAAAAGTTCAAGGACTAAAGAATATGTTGTCATTTTTTAAAAAAAAAATATTTCAGCATGCTATTAGATATCTAAATTTTAAAAGATCACACATTAAGTGAAAAAAATGAATCTTACAGCAATGCCCAGGATAGTGCTTGTTGAAAATAAGTACAGAAAATCTCCAATAACTTGAACTGCTGCCCAGCCTTCTAATTTATAGACAGCCATATTTTGGATTGCATTAAAGAGAACAACAGATGTAGCATCATTTACAACTCCTTCCCCAAAAACCAGGCTATACAGACGAGGGTTCTCATCTTGATGAAGAACCTACACTTAAAATACCAGAAGTTCAGGATATCTCTACAATAGCTAGTCAGCGATTTAGAGAAAAGCTGGAAGATAATGCAAAATCTAACCAACCCGCAATGTACAGACAGTATCTGTTGAAGCAAATATTGTTCCAAGAGCTGGATAAAAATATAAGAGCATAAGATTAAGCTAGCATAATTCCATAAGCTCGATAACAACAAAAGAACATCAATCACATTTAAAGACTAATCTCCTTGATGTAATTGTATGACAAAAATATCAAATCAGACAGAGAAAGTAACCAAACCTAGATAATCCCGTGCACTTAGACCATTGAAACCAATCTTTGGAAAAAGCCACCAGCTCCCTAATTCAACAAGCAACACATCAATCAGGAGAGGACTTTACAAAACATACATAATACATATCAGCAAGAAGGGCTTGATCCTAAGGTCAGAAAGACAGAAACAGAATTAGATTACTAAAACGCCTTTAAGTCCATGAAAACCAGAAGAAAGAATAGCGCACAGATACATGAACAAGAGTTACCAACCTCACTTATTCAGATGCATGACAAAACCAACCGATAGGTAAGACCAAAAATAACCATTTATATGTAACAGCTTGATATGGTCAAAAGCTTTCTCATATCTGCTTTCTACATTTAACTGGTGATTGTGACTATTTTACATTGTCGTAGATCAACTAACAGGGTTTTGCAAAAAGAATAAAATGCACATGCAAATTAGTATGAGTCTATAGACATTTCTTAGGATGCCCTGACATTTGACCTTACATGATCAAAGGTTCCCAATCCACATCTCCAACCTCCCTTCATTTACCATTTACTGCAAACAGGAGGCAACTATCACGTATAATAATTTCTCAAACCATGCACAAGGGAGGCCTGTTAAGAGAATAAGAACTTAGACAACGATATGAAACATACTGAGTATACAAAAAGCTAAGATGCAGTCATACATGAATCTCCATATAACGGAGCAAAGAAATCAATCCAATAGATATCAAGCAAAGGGCTATCAATTGGTAGAAGCAAATGTGAACACAAGAAGACAAGGCTATCCTCAACTGGAGAGAAGCATCCTCATTAATACTTAATATTGAGAAAGCCATGCTACCAATAGACTTATAAAGCTTGACTAAATCAATTGCTCAAGGTGTTGTTTTGCAAACCCTCTTGCATAAAATAGGGAAGGAGGCTATCAACCACATGAAAAAACAGCAGCTTAAGTACTTGTTTATCCAGACTTTTTCTTTTTCTTTTTTTCTATCGGAAATTCTAGATTACCATTATTATCGCATTTGTGGTCTCATCTATAGTAGTAAGTGTCTACATCGGACATCATAGAGATATTTTCCTAGGCATCCCAATGGTTAATATAAAAAATAAAATACATGTTTATCTGGTACTTGCAAGCATGTCTTGAGAACTCATCTAGCATATCTGTTTTAATAAGTAATAATCCATAACGAGCCTAGTCTTTCAAGCAATCAGTAACAGAATTCAATCATTTGAGATGTGAAAATTACCAGCTGATATGATGGCAAACGATATGAAAACACCAACTACTCCAAAAAACATTATGTTCAGAAAGTTATGAAAGAACTGTTTCTTCTTAACCTGAAATCTGGAGTGAGGAATGTCAGTTTTATGGAGTCAGTAAAACACCTAGTATAATTATGTTACCAAATTATGAGCACAATATAAAGTTGATGGTCTTACCCAGCATTGAAAATTATTGGTGGAAGAAGATATATAAAGAATAATTCCTCATCAAATCTTAGAATGTGAGAACTTCTGCCTTTGCTTGAAAACAATATAATAGTTCCAATGCTGCATCCCTATATAGACAAAAGTAACGTACGCCATTTTAAGTAAGAAATATTATCAAAAAAATTCAAATATAAAATTACATCCAACATTTGGATGAAATAAGAAGGATAACTGTGTCTCAAATAAACATGAAGATCAGGTAACGCTTTCACAAAGTCTCCCATCCATGCTGCAATCGCTGGTAAAAATAGCCTAATGCTTGTTTGTCAGTTCTAAAACAGAAAAACATCACAAATGCATCCTCTAACACTGAATTAAAGCCATCTCCTGGCTTCTAGCATTCTCTCATTTTCTCTCTCTAGAATTTCTTAACTGTCTTAAAATTTCAAGGACTGCTGGCGAATTTTCTGCTGACATTAATGTGACTTACCCTCTAGAAAGGGCATCTGTTCAGATACTGAGCAATATCCCCCTTTACCTGCAAAATGCTGGGTTCAGCTTCCCCCCTAATAAACCAATCAGCCAATCCACAGCTATTACTGATGAGAATACAGTAGCGTTTCTGCTCCATGTTGCCAAACAACATTGCCCTTGATGAGAAATAGTTCAGATATTGAATACATTGTTGAGATTTATAGTCCAAGCACTAAGGTAGAGCCTCCTGAGAAAATCTGATTCAGACTTACTTGGTGAGCAGCTTGGATCCATTCCCACGATGTCAGGAATTTATTTCAAAATTGCTACTCTGAAAAGGCAACATGTGAACCCATTTAACAGTTTCAGTTTGGTTCTTAAAACAGAATTAGAAGCAGCTTTGTTTTAGCTCAATTTAAGTGTCATATTAAGGAACCCCATGTTTTGGATCTCTGGGTGTTGACTCTTGGGTTTCCTTCAGCAATATAAACAGACTGCACATCTCTAGATTTCCAAAAGTACTATGTGGTGGGATGGAATGCTACAGACCTTTCTGCCCATATTTATAGCTTTTCTTAGCTATCACTGTTTTTATGATAATTTTACAGTGTTCATATCTAGTTCTGCAACCAATAGCTTCAACACATGAACAATGAAGAACTATAGGAATTATAACAATATATCTATATCAACAAAGTGACTTCAAGAATCCAACAAGATGGGCACTGTGAGAACTAAATAATAAAAAATCAAAATTGTGCAGGGCTAGTTTCTGAATAGAAATCTTCATTTAGCGAGTTATGAAAGAAAACAACAATACTAGGAATCATAAAGTTTCTCCTCTGTGCCAAGATGAACTTAAGGTCAAAGCCACAAAATCAACAATCTTAACGATTGTAAAAATAAACCAAATGTAGCTTCAGGTCAGGCTACGAGCATTTCACATGCAGCACCAAAAACATGGTTGAGTTTGATGCCATCTTCACACCTTCCATTGTCTTCAATCATATCAAGTTCAAAAGCCTCCAATTCAAGCTTCCCTAACTCACCTACACAGAAAATGAGTTGCTTTCCTCCTCATAATTCCTGATGTAAAGGCTCATGCACTCCACTGAATTTTCTAAATAGCCCTAGATTCTCACTTATTTGATGCTGAAAGCAATAGGTCTTGAAATTACATGGAATATTTTGTGCTATCATCTCTCCCTGTTCCATATGTATGATTTCCCTGGTAGAATTTGAGAAAACGTTATCCAATATCTTTTTCTATGTAGATCCTTAGCAGCCTAAGAATTGTAGCATAATTACCCAATTGTAATTCATGGCTCTCTTTATCAGGCCCCTGATTTTTTTATTATTATTATCACTAAGCATCAAAAGCAACTGGGAAAAAAAAACAGCTCGTAAAGAAGCATATACTTGTATGGGTCATCTTTATTTTGTCACATTTCTTTAACATTCTCTGGCCCACAAAAGTACTTGAGAGGTTAAAAGAAAGAAACTTCCTTGGCTCAGTCATCTAAACACATTCCCCAGCTGAAGTTAGAATTAATGACAAGCAATCGTTCCGAGTTACATGAGCAGGTAAACACAATCCCCAATTGATGATCGCCAATATGAAGTCATACTGAACACTGTCAAATTCACATTAACAATCCTTACATTTTCTCTACTGGAATAGCTATCATCAAGCCCAAAAGAGAACCCCTTCAAACCTTTACTCCCTTTTGCATTAAAACAAGAAATTTTATTCTCTAACTTAAAAACAGAGGCCTCTATTCTAACTAGAAAAACAAGAAATATCCATGACGAGAGATTAGACATTTACCCCTCGCACTTGAACCAAACTCACAAAGTCAAGTACAAGTCTAGCAATCATGTCTGACTACCACTTTTCATTTACTGGAAGCCCTTAAACATGTCATATTCTTCTACAAAAACAAAATCATAGATGACAGCAGTTTTGTCAGATCAAGGATAAACTTGATACCGTGCATTCAAGCCTAACATTTTTTTAAGAAAAAAAGAGGGAAAAAAGACACAATATTTTGGAGTATATGATCTCATACAAGGGTTGAAACACTGGTACTCGCACCGTATTGGGATCAATAAAGAATGGTACTGATATGTGACCTTCTGCGCTCAGACAAGGAATAGTATTGGGTCCCGGCCCAACAAATGTGACACCAACTACCATGCGTTGAAACAATATGCAAGTGGCGTTGCCCGACACAGATTATGAACTGGCACTTCAACCCTTGATCTCATACGAACCTAAATATCCTATACAAAAATCTTCTTCAATAAAGCAAAACAGCAGTTTCCGGCATTTCAGTGGGTCTAAATGTTTGAAAGAAAACATTCAATCGAACCCATCGTCAGATATCAATGATTCATGAATGAAAAACACTAAGCATCATTTAAGAACAAGTGCTGGCCTCTTTCTTTCCTTATTTCGATCAAAAAAACTCTTTTTTCCACTCTTTCATCTGTTCAATCACACTTAGCATCATATAGTGGGTACTCGGTGTTGGAATCAAGGCTTACGATTAGCATGGCTGTAATGGACTCGTTAACCCATCGATTCTCTCCGAGAAAGTGCCCGACAACGATGCAGAGGCAGAGCACGGCGGCGTACACCGAGATTGAGACGACGCTTTCGTGATCGGTGTCATTGGAGAAGATCATGGCGGCGGAGAGGATATCAAACAATGCCATTTTCGAGATCGAAATCCGACCATATACTTCTTCTATTGATTGGCACCGACCGGGGCTAGGGTTTCTTCTCGAGCGGTCGACTGAAAAGGACGGCCGAGAGTTTTGGCGGGGAGGGGAAGAGGTTTTGGGTTCCAGGCACGACGGCAGCGCGGAAGGTGGGTGCCACGTTTCATTGTTCTTATGAGATGGCTCCTCTCTAAAAAGCCACGTGGCGGAGATTTACGTGAGATGATGTATTTGCTGATTTGGCGGACTCTGATTGGTTTTTCGAGGCGTGCATTAACTACTGAACTGACAGTTAGCTATAGATCCTTGAGGAATCATGCGTATCTGCTATTTTTTTTTTTGAATCCACCTTGATTGCTAAGATAAAGTTATGGAATTGATATTTAAATATTAGTTGGACTCAATGGTTGACCGGTCCAACAACCCTGAAAACATGCCTATATTGCTCCATGTTCTTTTTTTTTCGGATATTTATGCATATTGATCTATGATTGCATTGGTAAGCTGGTGAATCTGGTCAACTCAATATTTTTTTCTTACTGCTAAATATAAATATGATAGATAGACTTTCGGTCATGACAGGTAGGAGGGCAATTTAGTCAGATAAGACAGTGTAAGAATATGATCTAATACGGATTAGGATTAAAAAACTATCAACCTAGATCGATTCGTTTAGTAAACAAATCAAATATATCTGATTCACTTAATCTATTTGTCGTAAAAAAGAATTTTTTGAGAGGTCGTCGTAGACTCGTAAGGGAGTAAGAAATGGATAGAATGAGAGGAGAAAAGTAAATAAAAGAACAAGTCTTAGCATCCCCGCATACTAAGATCCTAAGCCGTTGACTTTCTAATGTCTAACTTCATTTGGGCCCTAAACCCTAAATTGAATTGATTAAATAGGCGAGTTGAACAAGTTAATCGAATTTGACCTAATTGTTAAATGGTTTAAACAGGTTAGGAGTCTGAAACCTAGACTAAACTTGTTTAATAGACCGATTAATTTGTTTATGACTTGAACTTATTTATCCAAACTTAAACATGTTTATTGCAAGCCTAGTGCATATTGGCGGGTTGCTTCCTAGATTGCAGCCTCTCATGACAAATGATTTTTAAGTAAAAATTGTTATAATGATTTCCCAAAAAGTCTATTATATAATTTATATTGTACTAAATATTGACACATGTTATGCATGCAAATGAGCAGCACGATAGTTTTGAGGGAACCTCCAGCTTTCTTTATCAGTAGAAAAACAAAGAACAAGGTGAATATTGTAAACTTCCTGGTTTCTTAAACCATCAAATTTTAACTTAAATTCCTTCTTTTCTAAAAATAAGAAATAGAAAGTGGATAAAGGAAGAAAGTTGGATAGCGATGATGCTTACATTTTTAAATTTAATATTATATACCAAAAACCATCTAATTTACGCTTGCCATGTCCGGTGAACAACCACCACCAAGAAAAATGATATATAGTAAGAGATATATTAATAATAAAATTTTAAAAAATAATTCTTATTTGGATTTCATATGATTATAGCAATTATATAACAAAAATTATGGCTATGTGTTATTTAACTGGTGCATTGCTTGTCTAAGTATTTTTTAAAAATTTTAATTATTTATACGGCTATACAAAAGTATATCTTTATTCGGTAAATAGTGATTTGAGAAAACAATGCTTTTATGTTTCATCATCGTTCATTAATTTTTCTGTTGTAACAATACGTAATGACCATTATGAGAGTCTCTTATTTAATTTTTAACAATTTCGGTTCAGACCAGTTTGGACATATAATGAGTATTATAACTATTATAATAATTAATAATAAGTTTATTAATGGTTACATGTCATTGAAATCATGGTTACACCATACCAAGAAACCTCAACGTAGAATGAGTGCAACTCGAAGCATTTTTAATTGATAAACTTTTTGTTTCAAATGGCCTCTGGAGATGGATATTCATAAGAAACTAGAGCATGCAATGCTGGTCTTAGCAGTGCCACAGTGTCACCAACAACTCCACCGAGTTGAAAGTTAATAAACAATCTGTGGCAATCGTACGTGCATGGGATGTTCTGCTTACTACGTACTCTCATGATTTTTATGAATATTCATCGGAAAAACACTATATAAAACTTCTATTTTTATGGAAAACAAACTGCATCATATATGATGAATCTTATGTTGCATGGAAGATCATCCGAGTACTTCCTTAATTCTTTAAGAAAAAGGTAAAAAATGCAGTACTTCTTTTCTATCCTTTTTATTAGCATAGTATCACTATTTCTTTGGGTACATTTTAGCATAGTATTAGTTGGAGGTCAGAATTCATGTTGCATTAGTTGTCTCAGAAAATAGTTCACCTAATATATAGAACTCTTGCAAAGGGGGAAATGAACAATAACAACGAGGACTACCGCTCTCTTGCTGTGCCTGCAGCGATGAAGATTCTTCTCTTGGATGTTAAGAAGTCCTCTTAGAGATTTAGTAGCGCTATTTAGAAACTTTTTGTTTCACTTGATCACCTCACTTGACTGGAGAAGCAAGTCTCTTAAGCCTCCTTTTTATTTGATATTGAGATGGTAATGTCTCGACTTAAAGAGAGAGAGAGAGAGAGGTTTGCATGGTAGAGTGTCAAGCCATTTACCAATTGAGCAGATGATTTTGCCTTGCTGGAGTATTATCAATTTCTGATCTTTTATCAATTTTGTGATCCTAATTTTCATGACATTTTTGCTATCTTAAAGCACTTAATATTGCACCATTTATTACTGCATTTTTATGTTTGCTTGCTGAATGTCTACTTCCTTGTTCTATGTGGGTAAGATTTCTATTCAAGTGTAACCATATCCCACTTCTTAATGCTATATTTTTTGGGAGTACAGATGATTACAGGCATCCTGCACAGTTACTTGCTGATGGTGTCATCAATATGTGCTATGAACCTTCATATAATGGGAGATAATGTTGCTCTATCAGGCTCACAAAATTCTGTTTCTTTACCTGCCGGGATGGACTTTGTCCGTGCTAGCCTAAAGGCCTGAGAAACAGCTAAGACAGCTAAATCGTTAGAGATGCATTTGGTTCGTAATCACAAACGAAATCGAAATAGATTGGAATGGAAATCGGAGCAGCTATATTCCTCGATGTGTTTAGTTAGTATCTGGAATCATAATCGGAATCAAATTTAAATACTAGGGGAGAAATGAGCTTAAATTTTGGGAGATCAGAGAATTTCCATTTTTCTATGGAATCAGAATAGAGGTAGAACTTTTTTCGACCAAATGATCGGAATATAAGTCACTCATTTTCATTCCCGGTTCTAGAGCCTAAGTCCTCCTAACCAAGCATTACCCTAGGGGTATTCCTACTGGAATGACTACTTGAAAGCTCTATAAACTCAAAATTTATTCTCACAAATTTTCATTTGAAGTCCTTGATCCTTGTTCAGTGGAATCTTGAAATTGGACTGTTAGGAAAATTATGTTTGGATTTCAGTTCTGTAAGAAACAGAGGCGATCATGTTATTTCATAGAACTCCTTACTTTTTTCTTTGATAAAAAGGAACAAAGTTCCACGTACGCAAATTTATGGGTCTTAGAAGTTGTTCTCTTTCTCAGAAAGAAGCTCTGCGAAAACCAACAAAATAATGCTTCACCTTATTGGATTCTATTGGGGTAATACGAACCACCCCAAGGCACGTGAGCACGTCGCGGAGCACATGATCAGAGATGCCCGACCTGAGAGGCGCCCGACCTCGGATACATCCGACCTCCTGGGCTCCCGACTCGGCACCCAACTAGGTATCCCACCCCGGAATTAATCAACCACCTCGGATCTCCGATCTTGCCCTTCACCTACCATGGTCACATCCTTCCGTACTCCGATCAGAGGGCATACCCTGCCATCACCGTCAGCATTTAATACGCATGGCCCCAGAAGACCTTCGACTCACTCCATTATTAATGCATATCTCCGGCCTACTCAACCATCATCACGCATGGCTCCCGAAGACCTCCAGCTTACTCCACAATTAATGCGCATCTCCGGC
>JAOXJJ010001060.1:112529-133578 GCA_025769935.1 Phoenix roebelenii | reverse complement strand
CTGACAAGATAGGAATGCCGAGGTCGGTTGCGGACAAGGCCCTTCTTCATGTGGAGGAGATCTTCCGCATCACCATAGCGTCACCCTTTAGGATGGCCGGGAAAATCTAGGGTTTTCTTTTCGCTCCTATAGCATCCAGGACCGTACAGGTCTCCTGGGAGCCCCCACCTCCTGACTTTCTCGAAGTGAAATTTGGCGGCAGTGTTAGTGAGGGAGGGTGCACTGAGGCATCAGCTTCATCATCAAGGACCACGAGGCTAGACTGATTGCGGTGGGAGGCCGACAGATCTTCAACATGTCTGTGGTGTGCGCTGAAGTCAGAGTTGCATGGGAGGGAGTTACCTATATGAGGCGGGTGCTGGGTGCGGACTGCATTCTGCTTGAGGGAGACTCGGCCACGGTGATAGAGTGAATTCGGAGTTGGATCTCGATGCAAGTTCGAGCATGTTGCTAAGTGATGTTCGGAGACTTTTAGATGAGGATGGTCTCTCGTGGACCACACACGTCTATAGGAAAGCGAACAGCGAGGCCGAGTGAGTGGCCTCATTTGCGGCTCACCACTCGAGATGATTCATGTAGGGTGACCATGCAACTGTGTTTTAGACTCTGTGTTATCTTCCTTTTTTGGTTTTATCGGTTGTACAAAAAAAGAAAAAGAAAAAAAAAGTGTAAGGCCCAATAATTCCATATCGGAAAGACTCATTCTAGAGCCTGTGTATATGAGGCGGGTGTCTCCAAATCTTGCCGACGTGTTTTGGGTGGAAAACAAAATAGGAAAAAGGTCTGAGCGGTACGTGCAGTGCACGTCCAGGCCCCACAACCGAACAATATCTAGCAGGGAAGCTCCGTATTCCCCCCTCATGTGGCCCCCACATGGGCACTGGGTGCCGCACGTGTCCCGCAGAGGCGGAGGTATGACATTTGGTATTAGAGCCGAGGACGACTCTTATCCGATGGTGGGAAGAGTGTGAGGCCCAATAGTTCCACATCGAAAAGACTCGTTCCAGAGCCTGGACATATGAGACGGGTGTCTCCAAATCTTGCAGATGCGTTTTGGATGGAAAATAAAACCAGAAAGAGGTCTGAGCGATATGTGCGGCACGCGTGTGGACTCCGGAGCCGGACAATATCTGGCAGAGAAGCTTCATGTCCCCCTTCATGTGGCCTCCACGTAGGCACTGGGTGTTGCACGTATCCCGCAGAGGCGGAGGTGTGACAAAAAGAGAGCCTCCACTCGCTGGGTCTAGAAGCTTCTTGACACCTTCCTGATTTGCCAAGAAGAGTTCTGCATGATCTTCTTCGACGGCAAGGGGATCTTCTCCCATGCCTCTGTCGACTACCTCACCTCTGACTTCTTCGTTCTCATTGCCCTCGATCTTCGTTCTCATTGCCCTCGATCCTTCCCACAATGCTAATAGGGATGGGGTCGACCTCATCATCCTCATACTCAACGAGAAGGAAGCCAGCTTCATCCTTAACCACCGTAGCCCACCTGCAGCCATCATTAGATTGAAGGAGAAGACGGCGACGAAAATGGGATCCTTTTCCAAAGTTGGCTACCAATTTTGTTTCTCGGGATTGGCGGGGGCTGTGATGTTCTACTTCTGCTATCTTTTTAATTTTCTTAATTTTTTGTTGAATTTAATGGAGGCCTTCTTCTTCTTCCTCTTATGATGTTCTGCTGCTGCTGCTGCTTCTCTTCCATGTGGGTAACAATTGTCATATTCTGCTTCTTCTTATTTTTTTTTCTTGGTTTTTTGGGCTTTTTAGGACGAAAAAACTCTTCTTTTTTCTTGGATTTTTGGAAGTTTTAATAGGCTTATTATGTGGAAGAGTTGTAAGGTTTTTCTCATAATCAATGACTTCCTCTCAAACCTAATGTTGCAATCCAGCATTGTGCCACCCTTCCGACCACCTTCTAAACACTAGATTCCCGAGAATAGCCGAACGCCTTCTCTAAGCCCATAAATAGATGGATGACGGGTTCATATTGAACCATTTAACTAGTTTCAGGACCAAATTGAATATTCTAAAACTCAAAGTTATATCGACCATCCATAAATCCTGCCGGCTCAAAAATTGCACACAAATACACTAACGGATCATGGTGTGAAGACAAGACAATTCATGACATCATGCAAACTTCAATATAAAGATGTTTGGGAGTATCCTAAAAGTTACCCCATGGGTAATGAAGAGTAAAAACTAACCTTACTTCAAGAAGCAACTTAGGTAGTGATAAACTAAATTCAGAAGCAAATTATAGAAAAGCCATGGATTCAACATGCCTGTTAAGTATTTTGAAATCTTTAATTTTCAAGAACCTGCAAATTAAGCTGCATCCTTTACAAAAGCTGATAGTAGAATCGCTGAACTAATTAAAATCTAATCACAACTAGAAGAAGAAAGAGGAATCTGAGTTCCATTTATTTCCTCATGTACTTCTGAGCACAAATGTATTAGCAATATCCCATCTAAAAACCAATAGAAAGGATTGGAGAGGAATTTTTTCATTGACTTCCTCATACTGATCTCTTGAAAAAAGAAATCAGACGAGCAACACAAATTAAACTGAACACAAAAATAACTCGATAGCAACACAAAAGTCAAAAAGCCATTCTATGCCGCTAACTTGGCTGACTCCCTCTCCACAGCCCTCTTGAGGAAACTCCCCTCCTCCACCACCATCTGCACCGGCAAGAACCCAAGCCCATTCGCCACGGCCAACATCATCTCCCTCATCTCAGTCCGGAACTCCTCCAAGTCCACTGTTCCATTGCCATCATGATCGAACCGAGCAAATAGACCACGGTATAGCAGCAGCAGGTCATCAGGGCTCAACTCCACCCCGTCCACGCCAAAGTGGATCTCCAGCACCCTGAGGCTCATCAACTCCTTCAACATCTCAGCATACGAGAGCCGGCCGTCACGATCGCTGTCGAGGCTTGCAAACCGGTCCTCGATCGATCCATTGAAGGCCCCCTCATCCTCCACGAAATCACGAACGGTGGCTCCATCCAATATCTCCACACTCATCTTTGCTTCACCAAGCAATTGAGCACGCACACCTCCAAGTGAAGGAAAGTATGAAGAGAATGCTTTGTCTTGACTCTTGAGGAAGAAGTGGTGTTTACTTGCTTATATATATATAATGAGAGAGACCTTAGGCTTCAACTTAGCCCTGTGGGTCGTGGCGTGTTGTTTTGCACCCTTGCCCTTTGTTTCAGTGGAGCTGCGGCTTTTGCAAGTTGACCAGAGTATTCTAAAAGCCGGAAAGTGCATGGGAAGTTCAGAACCACGAAGAGACAAAGTCCACGCGCCTACACGGTCAAAAAACACCCATGCTGCTTGTTCTTGAGACGAGGTCAGGTGGATCCTGGCATCAGAGCTACGGCCCGACAACCAGCCCACAGAGTACACCAAAGTCCAACCTCTCTTTCCATGAGAAGTGAGTCGATCCGGCCCCTGGTTTAATTTAAGTACTAGTGCTGTTTTGCTTGGTAATTAAGCATGGGTTAGTGTCTAGGCTTGAGACAACGGCACTAATTAATGTTGGTTTTATCCACCGTCATTTTAAGATTAATACTAGGAATATGCTGTTTGCCAATGCAATGCCTTTTGAAAACATTGCTTTCATCCACGTAGATTGTCGCTTTGCAGGTGTCATTTTCTCTTAGGGATGACATACTTTGAGGGGAATGTTGTTGCCAACCGTATCAAAAAATTGTACACGTTCCAATGGCAATTCGAAATGTGGCCCTCATTGGAAATGGCCATAACGCGCTTCAAATTCTCTCCCACGGCAATTCACAATCACGCGTAGCTAAGTCCCGCATGCATAAGAAGGCGTGTGACCGTCTTTATTGGGGACCTCCAAGTACATTTTTATTGGCATATTTTATATCATGTTGCCACTTTTATTTCTCAAGCCTTGCTGTTTCCTCCTAACTTAGGCATCGAAAGATTCCTCACCGAACAAACTTCGGCAAATAAACTTCCTTTTCCTATTTCAGGTCAGCCACCAACTTTCTTGCTTTCTGCTCGGAGCTTGGCCAATGGGGAGCTCGGACCGACCTTGCAGGTCTTACTTGAATCTTTGTCGACCGCATCAATAGCAGTTATAAAGCACCTTGTGGCCGGATTGGATTTTGGCGGCCACAATTATAAATGATTATATAGTGGTAGTTATTTTTTTCAGATTACGATTTTACAGTATTAAATTACATAAGATGATGTCTTGATTTCAAAGCAACATTTCTTTTTAAAAACATGATATATTACAATCCATGCCAATGTATCTTAGAAGATCTGGGTTGAATGCACCAACAAGCCTGATTTTTTGAGAATATTCTTGCAGGAATATTCAAACAGACCCTTAGTTTTTTACTTAAACCATCTTACAAGATTGAATTGCTCGACGATGATCTTGGGCATGAGTCTTCTATAAAAGCTTTTTCATAAAAGTTTATTTAGTATTTCATCTCTTCTTGAAAACTGATATTCACTAATTAGATAACCATAGCATCCGCATAATCCTACAAACAATTGATGATAACAAAATCACTCCAACTGCCATAACATATATTAATAATTATTCCAAAAAATATTACTGATTCCGCAACACTACTACTCATTCCCAACAATACAAGTGAAGCTATCGAGAAACTACTGAACATGATAAGTATTTTTGGCATTGGGATAGATATCCCACCCATTTCATCGAGCTAAACAATGTGTAATTTTCAAAAGTGCCACCATTTATTTCTTCGTAGACTCGTACAAACATGCAGCTTCTAATATTGTATCGACCCGTATGGATACAACTCTATAGTTACCTAGCAAAACCGGTTTAAAAAAGGATGTAACAAAGAAAGAAGACGATCGATCAGGTGGCAATTAGCTCTCTACAGGTCAACTCAGGCAGCGACCTTTCCGGCCAATTCTCTTTCAACAGCCCTCTTGAGGAAGCTTCCCTCCTCGAGCACCATTTGGACTGGCAAGAACCCAAGCCCGTTAGCCACCGCAAGCATCACCTCCCTCATCTCAGCCCGAAACTCCTCCAAGTCGACTGTTCCATTGCCATCACGATCGAACCGAGCAAACAGGCCATGATAGAGTTGAAGAAGCTCCTCAGGGCTCAAAGCCACCTCATCCACACCAAAGTGCTTCTCGAGCACCCTAAGGCTCATCAGCTCCCTCGCCATCTCTGCATACGAAAGTAGGCCGTCATGGTCGGTGTCGAGGTTCGCAAACCGGTCCTCGATCAACACATTGAAGGCCTCCTCATCCTCGACAAAGTTGAGGATGGTAGCTCCATCTAATACTTCCACACTCATCTTTGCTTAAAGACTTGCTTAAAACTACAATTGGAAGAACTAACTTTGTTTTGAAGAATGTAGTGTTAGGCCTCTTTATATACACATGGACTGAGTGGTGGTAGAGGCTGGTATTCTTCTTCTGTTTGGGTGCTGGCATGTTGTTTTGTAGGGCCTGTGGTTTCTGATTTCCAGAACAAAGTAGGATTTAGGGAATGGAAATAAAGAACAAAGCAATAAATAAAGAACAAAGACCACCGAAAGTCCTCGGCAAGCTTTGTGACCGAAGGTCAAAGCTTTGGGTCGGTGGGATTCTCCGATGATCAAAACGTCCATTTGACGCGCGTCGCGAAACAAAAACTTGAGAATCCATTGGAAGGGGAACACCGTGTGAAACAATTTGCCATCTTTCAAATGGTGTGGGCTAAAGAATTCTAATTTGGGGAAACTAATGACCGGTCCAGTGTTGGACCAGAGTATAAGGAATAGTCTCTATTGACCGGTCTTTTAACTCCCGATCCCAAGAGATTTTGGATTTGTATCTGCTGACAAAACTACCCTTTATTCCTCCCTTGGGCCTTCCGGCTTCCTTTGTTCCTCTTCTTCTCGACTGACTCCTCTTCCTCTTCCTCTCATTCTCATCTTCCTCTCGATCCAGGAAGAAACCTTTCTTCGTCTTCCTCTTCCTCTCGACCGAGTCCTATTCCTGTAGAAGGAGTCCTCTTCCAGTCGACGGAGTCATCTTCCTATCGGCCGAGTCTGCCCCGATAAGCATACCGAATCATAGGTAAGGTTCCGCTCGCCCAATGCTACTAGATACCATAATGCTGGCTATAATCGAAGCTCAACCCTAATCTCTCTTGCTTCCCCTTTTTTTTGTTCCGAAGAAATTTTTGATTTCGGTTTTGAATGTTATGGAATGAATTATTGATTTCGCCCAGGGAAGATTTGTTTTTACTTTCTGAGAACCATAATGCTGGCGATAATCAAAGCTAAACTGTAATCTCTCTTACTTCCCCTTTTTTTTTTGTTCCAAAAAAATTTTTGATTTCAATTTTGAATAATATCGAATGAATTATTGATTTCGCCCGGGAAAGATTTAGCAGGTGATATATTGGCATAGTTTCTTGCGAATACATCATATAAGATTGTTGTTTTCTTTAATTTTATCATGCAGTAATTCTTAATTTGATGTTAATTAATTGTATCACAATGCATTCATGAAAGATTTGTTTTATGGATAATATGTCTCATTAATATTTTTAATGCAAACATTTTATATGGCTCTAATTCAGAGTAGAGGCAAAGCACGTTCTGTTGCACCGAATAATATGGTCAATTAAAGGTGCTACTTCAGCCACTATGTCCAATTTATCGTTACCCTTGTGCAGTCTATATCTGGGGAGCAGAAGGATAGGGTGACCGCAACGCCTTTTGGACATATGCTAGGTTTGCCATATATCAAGCAGAGTAGGCCTGTCCTAGACACTTTGCTCTCTTTTTGGGATGATGTGGAGGAGGATTTTTGGTTTGGCAAAGTTTTAGTGCCTTTTATAGGGAGTGAGTTTGCACTCATCCTTGGTTTGAGTGCCATGGATGATGAGGTCAAACTATATAAGGAGAGAAGAGTTACTTCTGACCTTATCACCCATTTTTTTGATCGTGACTACTAAAAGGCCGGTAGGGATGTAATAGAAAATAGATTACAATTACTAGTTGGAAAGTGAGGACGACAAGATGTAGAGAATTTCACCAAATTATGGGTTCTATACCTCTTTGTGACTATCTTGTTTCCAACCGTATACTACTATGTTCTTAAGGCATTATATTCATATATTAATGATTCAGACCAGTTAGGTTCATATAGTTGAGATCTTGCCGTTTTTGCTTTTGTTCGCCAGTAGATACCTAGTATATCCGAGAGTGTGAGGAGAAGGAACATCACCAGAAATGGATATGGTGGATATATGGATGGCTGCACGGTCACTCTGGTGGTAAGCATCTTTGTATTTTTTTTAATTTGATTGTTAAGATATGTATTGTGTTGAATACCATGTATAATACCATGTATGATAAGAATACATAGTGTGCCATGGCGTGCCATGGGATTGAAACTGTGTGCCATGGTGTGCCAAAGGTGTGCCAAACCTGTCCCATGTTATGCCATGGTGTGCCGACGATTGAGTAAATGGGTCTCAATATATATTCTGTGTGCACCATTTGAAAAATGTTTTCAGTCTTTTTCTAACTGCATGCCAGTTTCATTTCAGAGCGTGTTAGATTCATTTCAGAGCATGCCAGTTTCATTTCAGAGCATGCCAGTGTCATTTCAGAGCATGCCAGTTTCATTTCACAGCATGCCATTTTACTTAATTATTGGTTTCTCAAAATTACGTCACTGTTCTAAACTCTGTGTATGTTCCAGAAATTAACAATTCTATTCTGAACTGTGCATCAGCAAGGGAACAAAAGAACAATTTCAGATCTCCAAACATTACAAATAACAAAATTTCGGAATAGAAAAACAGTTTCAGATCTGAAACATTACAAAAGAACAGTTTCAGATCTCCAAACATTACAAACAATAAAAGAACTGTTTCAGATCTCCAAACAACAAAAGAACACTTTCACTTCATTAACATCAATACAAGAAATTTCTATCTAATATGCGAACCACAGACTAAGAGAAAAATAAAAGTTTCAAATCTCCAAACATTACAAACATTCTCCATATTGTTTACACTATGACCTCATTACAAGTCCTATTGTATCCAAGCTTTCTGCATTGTCCACATTTCATATCATGTACTTGAGGTCTTCTCTTTTTTTGAGACTTGCCAGGACGTGTCCTTGTCATAGGGGGTAGAATGTAAATCTCTTCAGAGGCACTGTGGGGCTTCTCAATATTAGGAATTGGACTAATTGCTTCGGCATATGTTGTTCTATACAATTCAGCTTGGAACCAATTGTTAGTGAATTGGTACAATGATCTGTCGGCCTTCCCGATGCAAGCACAAGCATGCTTACATGGCATGTCGAAGTTTCACCACTTGCCACAAGAGCAGCTGCAATTCTGGAGGTCAACTTTGCATGAGTAGTTTGTATCCTTTACGTCATATATCGTTATGTTGGACGTAAGCACGGATAATCTCCGATCATCTTCTGAATTTTTATGTAATACTTTCTCAGCATCCGGACATAGGTGGGTTTGAATGCTATATCCTTGATTACACCGTTCATGCATCATCTGCATTATTTGAAGCCTGATATGGTCAACCATCTGAGGGACGGGCAGATAACGAGCTTCCATGATCCAACTATTAAAACACTCTATCACATTAGATGTCATAGTGCCCCAGCGTGGACCTCAAAAAACTGCATTTGCCCAATGCTCGGGGTTTGCATATAGGAGAAAGGTGGTAGCACCAGAGGCATCTGATGTAAGCTTCCCAATTAGCTTTTGGAAAACATTAAGCTTTGGAGTATACGCAACAACATTTAGTAAATCAAGCAGCCTCTTTCTGTCAGCTGCACGATAATGGACAAGCACCTGCATTTACAATTAAATATTAGATATATCGCATGGTATATTACTTAGATACTTTCTACTTTAAATTATTCAGAATATTATGAAGCAAACCTGATTCTTGAAATTTTCTTTCACATGACGGATACAATATGAGTGGTAACAACTAGAAAAGTACTTCAACACCAATTTAATAATTTTCTGATGTCTATCCATCATAAATGTGAACTATTGACCATGATACTCACTGCAACTATGAATAACTTCTTTGAAAATCCGGCAAAACCATTCTCAGTTTTTATTAGTTTATGTATCTACCACACCATCAACTATAGGAAATATATCATCATTGCCATCTTTGGAAGTGGCGCCAAGCAGTACACCTCCATCCTTATGTTTTATAAATGTCCCATCCATAAACATTAAAGGTCGATATTTTTTTATGAAACCTAATAGTGAAGCATAAAAACAAATGAATAGACGTCTGAATTGACCTTCAATTATTTCATACTCTGCAATGCTGTTGGGGTTGGTTTGAAGAATGGTATCGTAATACCACCGAATTCGATCATAAGATAGTGATCTATGACCATAAATCTCCTTCATAGCCACCTCCTTACCATGCCAAGCTTGATGATACGGTAATTCAACACCATATTTCCGACAAATATCTTTTACAATGTCGATCGGCTTATATAATGGCATATATTGAAGTTTATCTTTAATAATGTTCGAAACTCAACGTTTCGAAGCTCAACGTTTCGAAGCCTTCGGATGTGACCGAACTTGCAACCCTCCTCCTCATGTATAGTTATCATTCATTTTTTAATTGCAAACTTTTCACCATTTCCAAGTCGAGAAGCATAGATATGTCATTCACATTCTTCATATGCACATTCCACAATAACTCACTCATGATCGTTTTTCACAAACATAAAATCTCTGCAATTTGCAATACAAAAGTTGCGAATGGTGTCATGAAGAGTTTCGACAACTTTGAACTCCTTACCAACACCCTTTATATAGCTTTTCCAAGCATCCAAGAATTTTTTTTTACTTTCGTCCTCTTCAGTTGCAGCTCTTGTTTCTTCAACAACTTGACCAAAATTACTTGAGCTACTCTTTGCAATATTTTTGGATCTCCAACTAATTTTAGCACAATGGGATAAGCCACTATCCATACAAAAGGATAAACATAATTTTAGCACACTTATTAATGTCCTTTTAGCTTCAAATGCACAAACTAAAATTTGTAATACATAATTCCTCACATTGATTACCACATCAGCAGTTTCGATCAAGCTTGGAGAATGAGTAACAACCATCTCAATCACCGCTGTATTTAAGTTCACATGTATTTGATGCATGTTACGAACATCCTTATCGCTCATGAGCGTAACAAGCATTCTAAATTTATTTGAAAAATAAAAAACTTAACTTCTATCATTGTAGAAGATAAATGTCTCCACCTTTCCACTATTTTCTTGAAAATTTGATTAAAAATTGTGTCCTCGCAGATGGAAATAATAATAGCTTCGCTACCATAACAACAAATGTCCATAAAAACTGTACTACTACTATTCTTTGAAGCCATGATAATAGAAAAAGGAGGGATCAACAAGTGCTTCTTAATCACAATCAGCACAAATTATTTGGACACCAAATAGCAGCTCAGCAGAAAATCTCTATTATAACAGAGTCAGACGAAAAGTGCAGAAGAACAAAGCATCCATAAATAGAAAAAAGTTGATCTCAAATGGCACCTCAACAAAATGTCTCTGTTATAACAGACTCAGAGGAAGAGTGGAGCAGAACAGAGCATTCATAAACAAAAAAAACCTAATCTTAATTTTCCACACCCTAAGGCAAAACGGAAGCAGATGAGATATAATCAGCATGCAATCTCAACCACAAGGTAGAAGTTTAAACAGAAAAATAGGGATCGAACAGAAAATAGATGGGTAATCTGCTTGGAGTATCAAAGAAGAGAGACCCAATTTCCTGCTTGCCGGTTTGGAATCTCAACCGCATGGCATAAGTTCAAATAGAAAAACAGAGATCGAACGGAAAACAAGTGTCCATTGGAATCTCAAAGAAGAGAGGACTCAATTTTTTACCTTCAAAAGTCTTCTATGGAATTCCAACGAACACCTTCTCCCGCCTTCAAACCAAAAAGCAATTCGTTGGCCGTGCGATCAGGGAATACCGGAACTCCAACCGGCTCACTTTTCCACCTTCAAAAGACTGGCATTGGCAAGGATCGGGGCATATTCGGTACATTAACTTGAATGATTAATCCTCCCAGGGACCACGAATTAAACTTTGGAGAGTCGTTGAACCAGATATTTCATTTTGGGTCAATAAGGACGGTTTGTTATAGCCGAGTCATCCGTAGGGTGGGGAATTAATTACCTCTTCTAAATTTTAATTGATGAGTTGGGTCCGGTCGGGCTCGGTCCGATCGCCCCTATTAAGGGTTGCGCCTTGCGATACAAGAATTGGATTTATATGTGTGGATATATTGGATTGGGAGAGTGGATGGTCTTCTGGAAAGGATTTGATCATAGAGCATTGGTCAATTGTGGATAATAAAGATCAAAATCAGCAACAATTTGTTTTTTCTAATCAAGCAAAAATGTAGCGATCGTCTTTCTAAAATGAAAACTCAAGTTATTGGTCATGATCTGCTATATTTTGCTTTTTGAAAAAGTACGAATTATCATTTCTATTTGGAGTGTTAAAATATTTACAGAAGAAGAGAAAAACAAAGAGAGAGAGAAGTAATTTTATTTCTCTGTTCCATCATATTCGGTACATCTGAGGGGTTATATATGGGTACATATTTCATATAAAAAAAAATAATATAGGTTGATATAAGATCACACTAATAATGAAAAATATTACTTGCTGATACAAGTTATTATGTGATCCCTAAAAACACTCTAACAAGATCATGTTAATAAAAGAAAATAATATACATTGATATAGAATCACACTAATAAAGAAAAATATAATGGGTGATGCAAATTATGATGTGGTCCCTAGAATTATGCTACAATCCCTCCTAAAACTCAAGATGGTACCATAAGTGCCAACTTGAGTTTGGAAACTAGATCACAAATATGCTGAAAAACTAACATACTAGATGAAGAGTTGGAGTTGTAGCTCAAAAGCTAATGTGATAGACGAGAAGCTGATATGGCAGCTCAAAATCTGACATGGTGATAGATCAAAAACTGACATGGCAGTATAGAGCTTGATGTGGCAGAACACGAGCTATTATAGCAGCTTAGAAGCTGATGTGGCAGATTAAGAGTTGACATAACAACTCAGAAGTTGATATGACAGACTGATGTGTATGACTAACGTGACAGACCGACATGTTTGTCGATGTGACTGCCATGGCTTCACCTTCTTCCTCACCATGGTTTCAAGACTCTAGTTCACACTTGCCCAAGTTCCACCCTATAAAATTTGATGCATTTCTTGGCCTCACCTACTCTTTTATACTAAGTCCTTCACAATTTCCTAGTACGTTTTAAAGCACCCTGTCCCTTTGTCTCGAATCCGGTCACCTTATCCTTGCCGTCAACGCAATTGTTTTGTGACTTCCAAATGCGTCTTAAATTGTGCAACCACTCATTAGTAAATGATGGTATACTTAATTACCATCATCAAAGTTGGGACCGCGTCGTGGAGGAGTCAAACTTTGTTTCGATGCGTGATGGTATTTTAATTTGTGGACGTCCTCAAGCTCAGCTAAATCTATATCTTTAAAGGAAGTTTTCATGGCATATCAGTCCTTTGAAATCAGCAGAGAATATATATTATTAGGCTTCCATCAGTATTAGTTGGATAAGAGTTAGCTATGTGAAGTTGTTAAGCATCTCGGCTTTTGTCACCATGATACCTCTAAAAGAGTTTTGAAGGTGAGATTGTCTCGGGTCCAACTAGCTAGCATGTCTTCCACTAAGTGTTTTCTTCAAGATACATGGCTGATTAGAGCTTCAATTTTTTGATTGTAAGGAATGAAAATAATGATTTTGATTACAAACTATTATAATGTGAAATTCTCATTACAACTCCAAGCCCACAAAACTGCCTATACCCACACTTATGCTACCTTTAAAGCTAATGAGGACCCAATTAATGCTTTCTCGCATGTAAGCAACTAAAGAAGCCAACGGCATGATATATTGAATGCAAAACTTATATAATTCTAATCATTTTATGTAAGATGGTAAGATGTAACGTTTTCTTAAGCTAATAAATGGTTGTCTAATGTAAGCATGCGAGCATCTCTTTGTAACAAGGCATCTTTTCCGTATACTGTATTGCTTTGGTGTTTGCACGCTGTTTACAAATAAGAGGGTCTTCTCTTTTGAACTTCTGCACGCTATCCGGGTTGTTCCTAGGCCCACTCGAGCAATTCAAATTAAAGGACACATGGACCAAGTCAGAACCCGCTTACGGGTGGCCCAAAATAAATAAAGCCATAAATTTGGGTTGTGCTCATTTGATCCGCAGCATTAGTTAGGTTCCATGTTTGAACTGAACTGCTGTCGTGGAGAGATTTCATTATTCAATCTTGTCATCATTTATGGTAGAAAATCTTTGTGGCCTCATGACATGCTTTCATTTCATAGGACATTTATATCCTACATTGTTCTCTTATATTTATGTGTTTACCCATACCTTTGATACCTTTCTTTCTCTCTTTCTTTTCTTTTTTTTTGGTACGACGGTCGCTCACGTTAATCAATCAACTAAGTCAAAATACAGTACATGGCATAAAGATGGGGTACGATATTAGTCCATATCCTTAAGATCGCTCCAGAGTGATGGACTGCAAAGGAAGCAATCCAATTAGCTTTTGATGTCTTTGTATTTATAAAAATTATATATATATATATATATATTCTTTTTTATTATTTAATGTATCTTTATGATTCCTTGTCAGCCAATTATCAACTCTTCATAACTTTCATTTAAACTTCATATTGGCATCAATTGTGTATTACCACTTCGTCATGATAGACTAAAACAATGAGGCACCAATGGCAAACTTGACATGGTTAGTGCAGAGATATAAAATAAAAATATGCTATGGATGATTCTTTCTACCGGATGACGGAAAGAAAGTGACAAGAAGCAGCGAGGCAAGGGGCATCCAAAGCAATGGCACGGCATTTATGTATGAGTAGGGCTGTGGTCACCAGCGGGCCCGTTCGAGGATTATTTTTTTTCTGATTTACTCCAGCAAAGACCCTACAGGCTAGACATTGGTCATGCTTGACCTCAAACTTTAAATTGAACTAGATAGTCAACAATATATCAATATATAGGCTAGGGCTAAAGTCTATTGCCAGATAGTTCGCAGTTATATACTGGTTGATAAAATAACAAATTGCATATCTCGTCTATGCATCACGCTCGTACTTCTCGATCGTAGCGATTTGCTCGGATGTTGCATTTGTTAGGAAACAGTTAGTAATCACAGCCAAGTGGTTACTAATTAGAGAAAGAATTTGAAATGCAGAGGATTTGCCGTGAGCCTTTTAGATCGGCCACATGGCAAACGTAGAATGGTCAGTTCCAACTAAGTATCGAGCTTTTATTGATCGGTTTGCCTCATAAACAAAGATCAATTGTGAGATGTATCATAATTAATATATAATTATAAAAATTCTATTAATAAAAATAATCATGAAAGGGAATGTACCGGTAAACATGGTTCTTAAAATCACTTATTAATGAATTGGGAACAGACATTGGCTTTATAGGCTTGGAGGGAGGTGGAAGGTTAAATGAGCTCTAAAATTCATTAATCATCAAAAATTTGAAAAAAAATATATAACTAATCATTTGACCTTGCATAATTTTTTTAAATAGGAGGCAGATTTTATTGTTACCATGCTCAAATTTCAAGCCGTTCGGACTCCAAAACCTAACGAATTCTATTGGAGGTCAGAAGCCGTGGGTCCTACACCCACACCTCTCTAATTCTTCCATTAAACAAGCAAATAAATTAATTGTCTCGATTGACGCAGCCAAATAAACCGATTAACGTATCTTTGGGTATGGGTCAAATGCAGCAATATTCCAACCAATCTCGTGAGCTCTCCCGCTCTCCTCTTTCCCTCTTTAGTTCCCCCCGGTTTTCTCGTGACCTCTCAAGTTGCTGCACTGTAAAAATTTATTAAATAGCAGGCAAATTTTACTGTTATCATGCTCAAATTTGTAGCTTACGACAAGCTCTTTGGACTCCAAACAACAGTTATACCTCCAGCCCTGCCCCTCGCCCTTACTAAAATGGTAATCACGTCATACCGAATCAAATAGAAGTCAGATTTGAACCTGGTCAACTTAAACAACAGTTATACCTCCAACCCCGCCCCTTGCCCTTAGTAAGATGGTAATCACATCGGATCGAATCAAATAGAAATCAAATTAAATATAAATTATTAAAAAATTTATCAATTCGAACCTGGTCAGCTTAAACAGCAGCTATACCTCTAATCCTTCTCCTCGCCCTTACTAAGATGATAATCAAATTGGATCGAATCAAATAGAACTCAAATTTAATATAAATTATTAAAAAAATTTATCAATTTGAACCTGATCAACTTAAACAACAGTTATACCTCTAACCCTATCTCTCGCCCTTACTAAGATGGTAACCACATCAGGTCGAATCAAATAGAAGTCAAATTGAATATAAATTATTAAAAAATTTATCAATTTAAACCTGACCAACTTAAACAGTAGTTATACCTTCAACTCTGCCCCTCAGTGGTAACCACATTGGATCGAATCAAATAGAAATCAGATTGAATATAAATTATTAAAAAAAAAAATCAATTTGAAGCTGATCAACTTATTACATTGGTCAAAAATCCAAATTCGGACCAATTTATAAAATAAATAACTGATCTCAATCTACAGTGAATTGAATGAAGATAACAGCAGTTGAAACCTATATGCGTACGACTTTCTCCAGGAAAATAACCGAGTCGATTTGATATCATCGCGAGCACAAGCTGTGGTCCCACATCTCCATATTTCTTCCATTAAATAAGCAAACAAGTCAATAGTCTCGATCGATGTATCCAAATATTTCAGAGCCCAACTCTCCTCTCGCTAAGTGCTAACTGCAACGCAAGATATCAAAATGGTCAAATGCATCTATTTACCAACCAATCTCGTGAGGGATGCTCTCCCTCTCTCCTCTCTCTCTCCCCATTTCTTCCCTCTGTTCGCAGTAGTTAGTGACCCTCACGTTCTTTCCACCTCTCTCTCAATCTCTTCTTTTCCGTCAAAGCTACAAAGTAAAGACTCTGCTCCCCTCTTCGCCTCTTCTGCTTCCCTTCATTATCCTCTGTTTGCTCTTAAAGTTGCCATCGTGAAGTTTTTTTCCTTGGTGAATTTTGTCTCATAAGCGAATTCCCATCTGTGGGCTCCGTTGTTTTGTTTTCTTGCAAGGGATCTTTCAAGGTGCTGCCTTTTTGTAGGCATTCTCTTATCACCTCTTTCTGGATTCTTCCCTCTTGGCCGGTTTAAAATTAGAGGGCTTCTGGGCTTTGTTTCTTTTGAGCACCTTTGTGTTTTCGACCGTTAGTGGGTGGTTGCCTTTTTCTTGCTCTGTTTTGCCCCTCGGAGTCTGTTGTTGATGTGTTGGGAGTGCAATGTCTTTGGCCGTGGGAGCTTTTACTAGTTCTAAAACCATGGGCTTGGAGGAGAACAAAGAGGTCGCTGAGAAAAATGAGATCTTGATGGCAAGGGAAGGAGAAAAAGAGGAGAAGGAGAAGAGAAAGGATGGGCATGATGGAGAGGAGGGTCTCAACAGGCAGATGAGTGTGGCTTCTCTGTATGCCACCGAGGATGATAATGAAGAAGAGGAGGAGGAGGAGAAGGAGGATGGGAAAGGGACCAAGGGGATTGATTTGGGGCCTAAGGTCAGTCTCAAGGTTCAGCTGGAGAAAGATAAGGTTTGGTGCCATTTCTGTCCTTCAGGTTTCATTATTTTCTTCTAAGTCTCATTCCTTGCTCTGTTGTAATTATTGGTATTTATGGGCTGCATTCCTTGGCATGTGTTCCTCTGGATGGCAGGATGATGAGAGCCTGAGGAGGTGGAAGGAGCAGCTTTTGGGGAGTGTGGATTTGAGCTCTGTAGGAGGTACCCCACTCTCTTTCTGCCAAACTTTTGTTTGTTGTACTCACTAAAGTATGCCTTTTTTCAAAAAAAAAAAAAATGTATTCATTCTGCCTTCTGTTGGAGCTAGTCAATTTCTCTCTCACACTGTTGTTTAAGTCGTATTTCATTATTTAAGGGTTTTTTCCAATCCAGTTGGATTGATTGTAGGTGGATTGCTGCATTTAAGATCTTTATTTTTTTTTAAATCCTATTTTGTTATGGGACTGTTTCATTGGTTACTTTGTCCAGTCTACTGTTTCTATCTTAATGCAGGTTACGCTTTTAACTTATTCTCTCTTTTCTTTGTTTTTGTTGCTTGGTTGTTAGAAATTATTTGAACTACTCTCTGCCTTCAATTTTGTGTTGCTTCTGTTTTGACCCACATATATCTGATACAAAATTTGGAAGCAGAGATCCAGGTATAAACTTATCTCTATCAGTTCAGCCATAGCTGGACTTCTGTTGAATTGGGTCCTGAACAGTTGCTTCTTTCTGTTTATATAATCTTCCATGAATTGTTGTAATTTTATTTCGAACCAGCTTGGTGAAGGGTATGTTTGGTGTACTCATACTTGACTTTGTTATAGAAAATTTGGAGCCAGAGGTTAAGATCCTGAGCCTTTCAATCCAATCCCCTGGTCGACCTGACATATTCCTTCCGCTTCCTATGGTCCCCAATTCCAAGGGTGTATGGTTTACTCTGAAAGAAGGTAGCAACTACAGGCTCAAGTTCTCCTTCTCTGTGAGCAAGAACATTGTCTCTGGCCTACGATACACCAACACAATCTGGAAAACTGGTGTTAAGGGTGAGCTCTCTCTCAATGCTGGCATTTCAAATGGCACCAAGCCATTCATATGTAACGAATGCTTAATAGATTACTTCAAATATGAGTTTATGCTATTATTCTCTTAAATTAACTTGATCTTATCTTATCTCAGAAGGAAAATTATTTTGTTCTTCTCATTTGATTAGAAAGAGGTACTATGTTTAGGTTCCACAACTCACTGGTGCTAAATTGATGTTGACTTGAGTGGTTCCCATTTCAGTGGACAGCATAAAAGAAATGTTAGGTACCTTCAGCCCTCAAGTTGAGCCTTACACATATGAAACACCAGAAGAAACCACTCCCTCTGGTATTTTTGCGAGAGGATCGTATTCTGCAAGAACAAGGGTATGATCATGCTGCTTCTTGTTCTCAAAACTGACTAAACATGAGTACTCTGTATATGCTGAAGCATTTTCTTTGATGAGATAACAATAATTACATGCATACATCCATACATACATAATTGCGTACATGTGTGTCTGTATTCAATGAACGATAATGGTTTTCTTGGATATTCATGCTAATCGAATGCTCATGCTTGAAGTCGTCGCTGCAATTCATTCTGTATTAATGTTACATGAACCGGTTTGTAGATCAGCCGTATTTAGTTTACCAGAGATGCAAGAAACCATACAAAAGCCTAAGTTTTCATCCTTTTGAGCCTGTAGGCTTATGCAACTTTCAAGGACAAGGTCAGTTTGCTATTTCCATGGTCGTCATTCAGAACCTGGGCAAGGTTTACTTGAAATATTCAAATGGTTTAAGAATGACTTGCCTGGAATTTGGGGGGGGGGGGGAAGCTTGAATGTGTATTGATGAATTGAAACTTTTAATGAAGCCAACAATTTTATAATCATGACCATACCATTTATTTCCATATCATTCTAATATCATAAAATTGTGACAGTATAATAGTTGAATAAGCTTGGATAAGATTAACGACATATTCTCCTTAAAAAAGAAGAGCAATAATATTTTAGGGGGCATTTCCAGGGAAGAAAAAAAAACCAAAGAAAATGTATGGCTGGCTCAAACACTTCTTTCATATCTTTCTCTAGACAAACATTAATCTTCCATATTTACTCTTCTTACAGTTCTTCTCTATCGTACACGTTATTGTGTCTTGATCTGATTGCCATGTAAAGCTTCTATGTTTTTCTAAAGTCATAACTTTTCTTTTGTCAGTTTCTTGATGATGATGGCAAATGCTACTTGGAGATCAATTACACTTTTGACATCCGTAAAGAATGGCCATCGACAACCAGCTGAGAGCACGCTTTCCATCTAGAGAATTCACATTGCCTTCAGAGGCTATGAATTATCTCAGCAATTTCAGCAAAATCCAGTTACTGATGAGAAGAAAGCAGCTAAATATCTACGAGGGCATCATAGCGAAGCTTAGTACTCTGAGATTTATCCTCTCATTTTACTTGTCAGTTTGCAATACCATTGTGGGTTAAGGAATTTATTTGTTCTGTTGCTTTGACTTCTCTCTTGTTGGCAGGTTTCACCATCTGTATATGGATTGTTAAGGAATAGCATTACTATCAGTCTATTTGTCAGCACATGTACACCAGCTTTTTCTTGCATATGTGAACTGATTTTTATTCCTCGAAGGTATTTTTGGGTGAGATTGTTTCAAGCATCATTGTGTTTCATGCTTGTTGCTCTTTTGAGGTCTTCGGTGAGCTATTACCAATGATCTTCCCTATGCTAATTTTCCAAACCATGCATGTGCCTGCATGCATATGCTCTTCCACTCAAATGCCTTTCCATGATCAGGAAGCATGAGCTCAAAGTGCGCCGCAGTAGGCCGGCTTTCATTGCCTTTGAACTTTCATAGCTACTTTTCATGGGTTTTTCCTGTAGGGAATCAAGGAACTTGCCCCTGTCACTTGGTAGCCCATTTGAATCAAACCTTTTTTAAAAAATATATATATAAAGGAAAAGCTGATCCTTCTGTGGAGGCAAATGATCTTGTTTCGTAGCAATAACTTGTACTGTAGTTTGAGGTCTGTTTCTGGTTGAACAAAAGCTATTTCGTTTGCTATATTTTTTTATTTAAATTACAAAAATTTTCTCGGGGTTTATGTTTAGTACGTTTACACCCAATAATTTATTATATTTTTTTATTATTTTTTTTTTTAAAGTGAAGCAAGTGAGAAGCTTCCCCTAGCAATTTTATTGCTTAAAACATTTGTTATATTGTTCTCTCGATACATTCTGCACCATCTTGCTTGTAACTAAATGTGAAAAATGTTATGCTCTGTCATCACCATTTTGTTTCTGCTCGCAATGCTGATTAGTTCATGACAAAATATTTAGGACATACTTAGTTTGGGGGAGTTAAGCTTCGGAATATGAATGAAAATGAGTGACTTCTATTCTAGTTGTTTGGTTAGAGAAGTTCCATTTCCATTCTCAATTCAGAAGGAGATGGAAAGCCCCAATCTTCCAAAATCAAATACCAACTCTCTTTTAAGTACTTAAATACTATTCTGATTTCAATGCCGGTTACAAACCAAATATTTCAGAAAATATGGCCATTTCAATTTCATTCCAATCCATTTTGATTTCGATTCCAGTTTCAAACCCACAATGAACTTCTTGTGATCGGGATCTCATTAACTTTGCTCTTAAACCTGTCTTTATTGCTGAGAGAATGGCTTCCATTGCCTCGTCATTGGATGAGTCCTAAAGGAACTAGCAGTCACATCGCAGCGCAAGCATGATAAGCCTCCTCTCTGTAACCGAGTAGAACTGAAGGAAGCTATGTTATAAGTAAAGGCTCGTCAGCGTTCTTTGATGTGCTTCTATTGTATTTAAATTGTCAGCATGGTCTCCTGCATTGATCTTTCTTGTATTTTCTTTGGATTGATTTCTCAGGCCTAGTACTTTGTGAATATTATAGAGGATCTCGTACTCTCCTAGCCTGGATTTTGAATGAGCCATAATAAACCATAGTGTATTGTGCCATATTTATTTGTAACACTTAGTATGTTGCTCCATTGGCTGATAGAAGGCCACAAAGCAGCTAGTGGTGCCTACTGTTGCTAGAATATGGACCCGGGGGCGACCATTGGGCTGGGAAGGAGGAGCTCCGGCGGGAAATCGGCGAGCGGCGGTCCGGTAGCGTGTGACGTCCTCTGGAGGACCTGCAAGAAGCCGGTGGCCGGGGTTTCCGGCG
>JAOXJJ010001060.1:96200-110444 GCA_025769935.1 Phoenix roebelenii | reverse complement strand
AGGATATTCCATGTTGTTTATAGCGTATTATCTTTTCTTTGGTAAGTTGGCACTGTCCTTTAATGATATATACCTTTATGATGAATCCTTTTCTCTCATTCTTCAAATCTGAGAAAATGTCATTCGACCACATTCCATATTCTTCAATCTTTGGTATCTTTAGGTGACTCCACTATATATATCATATATGAGGTGATGGGGGGACAAGAGGATTCACAGCCAGGAAATAATAAAGAAATACACCCATCTCTGTATCCTGATACTTGTAACATTGTCACTCTATAATAATATCATTATAATATTTAGATGATGTGTTTTCTCTATTATAATGATTCTGCAATGATATTATATCATGATATATTATTTGAAACTTTTTTATCACATTAGTTTCGTTTGTATTTCTGTCCAAAAAAGAAGCCTGCTGTGAAGGAATGAGAAATTCATGTTGTCCAAGGGTTGATGATGCATAGTTTCATAGAAAGGCCCATGCTGCGCAGCGCTCGTCTGAGTTATATTCCAAAGTTGAACTTTTACATATTTTTGAATAAATTCAGAGAATTAAAAATATAAAAAGTACTAAGAATTCTTGCATTGGAATCGCCTGATATTAGGACTTCCTTTTTTTCTTTTACTATACTAAAAACGCTCGATTTTGGATCCTTGGATCGACTTTTATGTATGAAAAAAAAAGATATCTAGTTAGCATGCCAAAACTTCTTATATGCACATTACTATCAGGGATTATATAAGTAGAACAATACCATTCACATATTTGTTCTTATTAGTGATATTCTCATTGTACTCCAATCACACACATAGTGATATGTGTGATAATCCAATCTCTCTCCTGTTAGAAAAATAAATCATTTAAATTAGTTTTTTTCAATAAAAAGATTCATTTTTTACACCAAAGAGTGAGGCAGCTGCTTGCATACCCTTATCAATAAAGAAGTGGGCAGCCTTGAGTCAAATAGACCATGGCTTGAGCAACATGGTGGGTTCATGCTGAAGCCTGAATGAATGTGGTCCAATCTGTGCAAGCCTGCCAACTTGCATGTCCTTCCTTCAAGTGAGCCCAACATCCAATGAAATCGACCCTTGTGCACCAGTTCTTAGGTCGGCCCACTTCAGTTAAGTGCCACCTATCATCATTAATAGGGCTTTAGGTGCCCTTTATCTTCACTAACCAAGGGAAAAAGCAAAAAGATGCTTCATTTAAGAACTGGACTTATACATTTGGTTCGTTTTGTTCCAAGAGACTCTCCATTCAGAAACTTCAAGGCGGAGAAATTATTTTCTACACTGCATGCACCACATGGCCAAGTATGCCAGCACTCGCAGCCGCTCATTTCTATGAGCCCCATTCATCAGGCGTGCATTTCGGTGCACCGCTATAGGAACAAGCAGTTATGATTTATGGTATGCATAGCCGCACGGTGCATGCTGTGAATAATTTCTCCTTCAAAGAAAGAAGAGAGGTGCAAAAGATGGGCCACACTTGAATAATTTGTTCAGTTTTTTCTGATCCTCTTTAGTTACAAAGGCTCTGTTATCAAGCTATTATGCTGGCATCAATGAATCCTACTGATGTCCAGCTATAGATTGACTGATTGTAGCTAGCATTGTCGTGAAAGTGAACTTTGATCTACTTGGTTCATGTGGAACAATATATTCAAATAAGTAGCTTTCCGAAGTCTTTTCAGGGAGATGAAGGTGTTTGGTAGAGCTAGCAAAGGGTCTTGTCTTTGAAAATTGGTTCATTTCCAGCTTTCCGCATGGAGCATGTGTGATAGAAACCCGTGTGATAAAAGCTCATGCATCATGCAAGCTAGTACTCATCATGGAAAATGAGGTTTTTCTTGCACTTTTGTAGCCCACAACGTGGTATCTCCAACCCTATTATGTCCGCATTATATCATTTATTTGATCATGCCCTTGGCAAAATAAAACTTAAGATTACTACTACTCTGGCTGGGGAAGGCAAATGGCTTTCTGATCAAAGATCATCTAAAGTGTGCATGGTAGCACATAATGGATGAAAAAAAACCTAACACATTGCATCATTGGGCTAATAATTTTCGAGTAATGGAAAGATCTAAGTTTGTACCACAAGAAAAAAAAAAGAAAAAAAAATGAAAAGCTCGAAGTCGGCCCCATTATACGCTAAGAGTAAAATGTTTTACGACGAATCATCTTAAAGCATGGTTGTGAGGATCTGTGCTAGCTTTTTTGGGTGCTTATACAGAATCAATGAACTCAATTAATACTTTTCGGCTAGCTTTTTTGGGTGAGATTCAGGATTGTTACAAATAGTATCAGAGCAGACCTGTCCCATAACCTATGTAAACTAAACGATACTGTAGCACAATTCTATTGAGGCTAACCACGGGCCAATCGTGGTGTTTGTGATTAGATTTAAATGAAGTGGAACCCTTAGCCTGACGAGGACATCGGGGTTTAAACGGAGGAAATATGTGAGGATCCGTGCATGCATATATTTAATCCCACATTGGTTATTCGCTGGATAGTTTTTGGATACTTATACAGAATTAAGAAATCTAAATAATACCTTTTGGCTAGTTTTTTTGGATGATGTCCTGGGTTGTTATAGTGGTAGCTTTGTACGTGTTCAGTGTTTCATTAAGATCTCAATAAGCTTCAAACCAAAATCGAGGGACACCAAATAATTGTCCGATCCTAGCAAAGCAAGTTGTTATCTCCACTAGTTGACCTGCATTTCTAATGAAACAAAGACACCATAATCAAAATCAAATTTATGACCAGATCTCGAGCACCACCGCATATGTCGTATGATCCAAGCCATGTGAATTTCTAATTCCATTGCACAATAGAGCTGACCTAAATTCTTAATGGAGCAGTGCAGTTTTCCGCAATGGCAACTTGCCAATAGGAGTAATGAGCACATGCAGTTTGAATATTTATTGGATCCACTCTCAATGCTTTCCAGCTCTATGCACAAAACTTCTGGCTCACAAGGACTGATTGGTCCCCAGGTTACCATCCTTTTAAGACAAGCTCAAGACATGCTACTTAATACATGTCTGAAGTCATGGTAATAGTGAAACTTTCAAATGTGAGATTAAAAAAAAAAAAAGTGATTTGGTGAAATATTTGAACTGAGCTCGTACATTAATTATGTTGGTAGGTGGAAACGTTGGTCCAAATCATGCAGTGTGTGGGACAATGGACATGGCCAGCTAGGTTGGAAGGTGAAACAACTGGAGGTAATGTTAATGGGAGGTGAAAAACTTGGATGTGGGCCCAAATTGTTGGTTGAATTGTTGGACTATGATTAGGTTCAATTTTCATTCAATATTAGGTTAAATTTAAACTTTAAGGCCAAGGAATAAACTTTTAAAACTATTTAGGTTAGGCTTATGGATTGTTCATGTGCGTTGAATCTAGCTTTTTTTGTACCCATCATTAATAAATCAGTTGGAGGTCGGCGTTTGGTTTGGATGATTTTGACTCATGTCCAAATTTTAGGTTTCATTTGAGCCTCGGTTGATTTCCTTGATCCATATTCCAAGTTTTACTTCTTTTAATCTTTAGCACTAATTGGGCTAACCTTTTTTTTTTGGAATAAAAGAAGCTTGGTGAGAGAGAGCTGCCTACAACACTCCGAGACTTATTAACTTTTTTATGTTTGTACATGTATTCATACTATACTTATATGAGTCATCCATTGTAGTAAAAAAAATAATAATAATACAACAAGCTCTGATTAGGTTGTTAGTGTGCTCTTTTTAATTGAGGTCAGGATGGTAAATCTTAGTGTAATGACTAGAAGCCTTTTGGTGGTGTTACCTTGCAATCGAACTTATTACATGCTACATCTATGATGACTGGCAATGTAATATTCAACCATGTTCATCATCATCCAAACCATAAGAAATGTGTGAAAAATAAGATCCAAAGTTCTACGTATGATACTTGTGGTATGGCCAACTTTAAAACAAGTCAGTAGTTATTGATAGAGGAAATGATATACCATCTGGATCTCAAAGACAACTGTGCAAGGCTATTGCACATTATGACAGCAGTAAAAACTGGATCCATAATTCATAGGAAGGATGATTAGTTGAATTATTATAACTCATTGCATCATGCACAAGTAATTGTGCCTGTACGAAATGCATCATTGCCTTGAAGAACATCCAGCTCACTGCCCTTCAAAATGGCAACAAATTCCTTATATCTCATTCCAATCTAACGTGGCAGTGGACAGGATGGGGGGCCATGACACAGCAAGGAGACAACCCTTTTACAGGCTTAAAGGCAAGCAAGGGGCCTTCCTACATTCCCTAGAAGATAGAGATTTGAATTATCTAGAATGGAGGCGGATTTTGTTGCTCCAACAAGGCTCTATGTTGTAGAATGTTGATTGGACCCTTGGCTTCATTAAAAACATCAATTCCTAAACACCAGCTCTCTATCAATGACCCTAGTTATGAAAATGATCTAGTCGTCAAAGAAAATAATCAAAATTACTTCCCAAGATAGTGCAATGCTACTTTGAATGCTCAAGTTGTTGTGGCTAGTTAGTATGTGTATAATTTCTATATTATATTTATGTAACAACTCGGAATCTCATCCAAAAAAGATGGTCAAGATGTATTATTTAGATTTTTTGGTTATGCATAAGTATCTAAGTTCTCTCTGACAAATAACTAATATAGGACTAAACACATACGTTCACAGATCCTTGCAATTTATATCAATATTTTTTCATAAAGCAATTTATTTATCAAAAATTTAAAACTCAAATAATATGACTCGTACTCTATAATTCTCTCTAGATTTTAGTCTTTTGGTTGACATATTGCAGCATTCAAATATACTTTCAAATTTAAAAGCACCAATTTTAGAAAATATTCAGCTGGAAATCCTCCCAAAACATTTGCCAAATACTAAAATATCAATCATGTGCAAACATATTATTAACCATGCAAGTACATAAATATAACCATATAATACATTCAAGTCGGTAAAATATTGCTAATTCGATATCACAAGTCAGCAGCAGTAGAGCATCACTCATAGCCATCCAACCCTTTATAATGACCAAGTGCATGTATAATGTGAGGACCACATCGACTGTGCAATAAATAGATCATGGATACTTATATAGGACAAAGAAATTCAGATAATACGTTTTAGCTAACCTTTTTGAATAAAGTCATGACCATTACAAATATTATCAGAGTGAATCCAATTGATGACCTATGTGAATTAAGAGACACTACATTATGGGTAACCAATATATCTTTCCAGATCAGACCGCACATTTTGGAGTCGTCATATGTGAGTAGAGACCCATCAATATAGCAACACATGGTATCCATGGGCTCACCACTGGCCTTTCATTGAGTGCTCTCTAAGAAGTCAGAAGGGGACCCATGCATGCATACGAGAGCCCAATAAGGCAATAAAACAACCTCTCACGAGATGAGAAGCTGCCGAGAAATTGCAGAGAAACCTCCACCATGATAAAGTTGGTGTTAAAACTTGGGGTGGAGTACAAGGTGGAACATTTCAATAAATAAAAAAGAATCATTAGTTGGAGGGTCAGTTTTGAAATCTCACCTGACAAGGCCTGTTTTGAAGCTTCCCATATGGAGAGTTGTGGTCCAAACATGGGGGGTTAAAGAAGAAAAGAAAAGAAAAAGGTCGACACACAGCTGGCTGGCGTTTCCTTTCCTTGCTCTCTCCATTTGGTTCTTCTGGGTACCACCTACTACCACCCTCACCAGCTGCCACCTTTTGGTTCACTACACTGCCAATCAACACACTTTTATATAGCAAGCCCCTCCCACCCTTACCTCACCTGGCTTCAACTTGTGCCTCTCCTCCTATCTCCCATTCAAGGCCCTCTGCTCAGGTCTGTGCTTCACACCTTTCTCCTCACTGCATTTAAGTTCTCTTCTACTTGTCTCAAATGTTGCTTGTGTTGTGATTTTTGTGGCATTCTCCTCTAGTGGTTTTCTTCCTAGAGGTGGGATGAAGTATGGAATGTTGTTTTCCACCACCTTTTCTCTTTATCCGATGTATGAATTTTGGGGCTTTTAGACCTTCTGATATGGAACCTTTCTGGTTGGGTCTAAGTGCAGCTTCATATTTTCTTGGTATTTTCTTAAATGAGTTCTGCAGTGGGGGATCTCTTAGTTTCATGATGTGAAGCCTGTCTCTAGATCTTCATGTTGTGCTTTCTCTCTTGTTTTTTTTTTTTTTTCTAAATGGTGTTTTCCCTTTTTTTTAGATCTAGGAAGATCTGTTTGTAGCTCTCAGTCATTTTGACTTGTTTTCTTGAATTTATTGTCGGTGAATCATTTTGTTTGAGATATACCATGTTTTTAGATCATGGCTGCCATTCAGTTTTGCGAGGTACGAGATCTGGTTCTTGAGTTGTTTTTTCACATCTTCTACTTCTTTGACTTTTTTTTTTTTATTTCAATAATCACTTTTAAGATGCTGACCATTTTTTTAAAGAGCATGCATGGTGTACTTTTATATCTGGCCCTCCTTTGAAGGTGACAGAGCTCCGTCTGCTTTAGTCAGCTACACTAGAGTTTTGCTTGCATATGGTGCATGGAAATAGTAAAAAGAGTCAAAACAACTAGATCTGCCCTTTTTATGGCTAAATATTTGATTTAGATTCTAATTCATGATGACAATTCTATTATGTTCCTCATTTTTTTTTTTGGTCCATTTTGCTTCCAAAGATACCCAACAAAGGAAAAAGAACTCATATAAAATATATTTACTTGTCTCTTATATTTATACTCTATTCAATCATGTTAATGGTTCTGATTCCCTATGCTCTTCTATGAACTGTTTACAATTTTACACACTTAGAGATCAAGAAGAAGAAGAAGAAGAGCAATCGATCATAATTATAGGCAGAAAACTTGTTTAAGTTTATACAATTGCAGAGGGTTAATGAGTTGAAAGGAGAAGACCATAATCCACTACAGTTTAGGGAGAAAAACTATATACCTACATGTGTTTTAACACAGCTCATTAAATTTTTCTGGCATAAGAATTTAAACTTATATATGTATATATATGCAAGATTTGCTTATTTTGTTGGGTCATGTTCCTGCAGGGCCCCTTGAGTGTTTGATCGCCGAAAAAGCAAAGAGAAATATTAGATCAATGGGGCTTAGTGCAATGTTTGTGGCTTGCAGTTTTCTAGCCATATTGATTTCTTCAACAAATGCACAAACTGCTCCATCTCCACTTCTTCCTCCATCTCCAGCACCTGCCCCTGCCCCACACTTTGTAAACCTTGCCGACCTGCTCTCTGTTGCCGGCCCTTTCCATACCTTCCTCAACTATCTCGAACAAACTCAAGTCATCCAAACCTTCCAAAACCAAGCTAACAACACCAAACAAGGCATCACCATCTTTGTCCCAAAGGACTCAGCCTTCTCATCGCTTAAAAAGACTACATTCTCCAACCTCACCCAAGACCAACTCAAGACCCTCCTCCTCTACCATGCCTTCCCCAAGTACTACTCCCTGTCAGATTTCCAAAACCTCAGTGCTTCGAACCCTGCTACATTTGCCGGTGGATCATATACTCTGAACCTCACCGACAACTCGGGGCGCATTCATGTGGCTTCTACCTGGTCGAACCCAGAGATAACTAGCAGTGTGTACTCAACTGCGCCCGTCGCAGTTTATCAGATCAACAAGGTTCTACTTCCAATGGCAATCTTCAGCACTGAGCCAGCTCTAGCACCTGCCCTGGCCCCGGCTCCAGAGACTACAAAGCCATCAGATTTAGCTCCATCGAGCGGGCGGGGAATTGCGTCTGCTCCCAAATCGTCTGAGTCGTCAACCACTGAGAGTTCTGCTTCCAGCATTGACATTGGCCTCTTCAGTTCCTTGGTTATGGCAGTTTCCAGTGGCTTCATGCTTATTTTGTGAGAAGGATCCTGATACACAATTGCCTTGAGTTATAGCAGCACAGGACATTCAGTGCTCTGGCTGTGGCCTCTATTTTCTTTCATGTTCATTCTTTTCTATAGAGTAGTGTTATGCTGTTGAAATGGGATTTCATATATGTAATATGCTGAAGTTACTATTGTTTCATTTTATTTTTTGTGTTTATGTAATGATATGGTAGAGATTTTCTTAATTGCCTCTGATTTGGGACTTGTGTCCTCCTTGTGTTTCATTGGGTCGCTAGAACTTTATATAAGCTGATTGGACTCCATAAACTGAATCTAGGAGAAGCTGAGTAATGTCAGATAAGTGAAGGAGCATGTCAATGAACTACTGTAGTAAGAATGCAGGTATTCTTTTTGGCCTTTGGCCAGAAAACATTGAGGCTCCATGTGTAGGGTTTTTTTGTTATTTCGGTGAGAAGCTCCATCCGAAATTTAGTTAGCAAGCTTTGCCGCACGAATTATTTCATGTCAGAGAAACAAGATGGGGCATGTGATTCACCGTATCTTAAGGGTGCGCTTTTTTGTCGCTATGGTTTTTGGAAGGCCACTAGGTCTCCTCAATCTTTGTCTGTCTTTCCTTTTGACTTAAGCAAATCAAGCTGTTTGTATAAGCTTCTCTTTATATTGTTGTCACCCGGTCTGTCTCATGATGCCATTTTATAAGCTTCTTTTATAATTACAGAAAATCCTTGCCGTAACAAAGGAAGCCTCGATACTGGATCTTGTATTGGTACATTGATTTTGTATCGTAACGATATGAAATATTTTCATTATATCGAATGTCGATATATCATCTATATCGAATCAGTACGATATGGTATGTCTCATACCGTCCGGTTCGGATCGATACGACACACTATGGGTATAATGTTGAGGGATAAAAAATAATGGATGCTTCATCAAGATCTTGTAGGACTTGTCAATAGTATTAGTAATGTTAAGGACATGAATGCAGCATCCTTTGGTTTCATGTTTCAATTAATGTTGGCATGGAAAGTTTACTTGAGAGTTACTACAACTTAGAATCTGTTTGGGTAACCTGCCAAATTGAGCTGAATTTTTTGAAGAATTTGTGGATTAGGCTGCTTATTTAAGTATGGCTCATACCATATCAATCCAACATCTCCGAATCATGTGGAAAGAAAAAGATTTTCATAAATCTTTTTTTCCTCCTAGAGATCAACAGGCGCACAAAATGGCTCTTAAGCTAGGACTTGGACATGTTCTTTGAAGATGCTAGTTGGGCTAGGCAATAGACTTGGCTCCTGCAAGATACTCCTACAAAAAAATCCAAACAAATTACACTTTTTGTAATATTAGTCTTAAGAAATTAATTGTAATGTTACTTTGTACCAGGCTGGAAGTAGTCCAAGTAGGCCGCATGCAGGGACTAGTTTAAAGTTAATTTGATAATAATTACAAATAGATCTCTTAAATGTATAAAAATGATGAATGAATTGCGTGTGTTAATTTGAACCTGTCTCGGCAATCCGGCGGTCAAGGTTAGGTCAAACTCGATGTCCAGTTTTTACATGTAATATGTAATCACTATATGGAAGTCCACATAATAATGGAATATTTATCTCCATTGTTATAATACAATTCCTTGGTAGTGGGTACATTATTAGCTGGATAATTATATGAACTATCTCTAAACCATTAACTATTACAAACTAATCGAAAAAAGCTACTTTTGTGAATTATTTGTGACATTAGATATTGATAGACAATCCCAAGGCGAGAGTAGTTCTTTGTTGATATTGTACTCTATAACATTTGTGGTTGAGGTTAGGTGAAAATTTCAATGATTTTCCCCCTTAATGCATATGAAAGCAAAAATTGATAACAAGCTCATAACTATTCATGAAAAACAACAAGAAGAACCAAATATAAGGCTCAATCTTTTCAAAAGAAGCAGTCAACCTACATGTGGCAACATTCTCTAAAGCAACTAACTTTCAATTAAATGACATAATCATCTAAAAGTAATGCCAAATAAGTCTATATTCTTCAAACTTGATACACAACAATGGTATGTTATCTAATATTTTTCTTATTCCAGTATAATATTTGACGCATCCATGATACTCGTTTCCATTTTGATGATATTTGGCCATGTTTACACGCCCTTCGAGGTCTTCGATCATAGAACTATTGATAGAGAGTAGGGTTGAGCATTTCCGGCTTTTACCAATATATGTGAATGCAAGGGGAGATGTGCTTCTTTTTAGTTTTTGGATATTACATTGGAAAACCAACTGAGAATTCAAAATCAATATAGTGCACATCCATCCCTTTTGATGGTAATTCACACCTAATTGAAATAGCTTTTGTCAGCACTGCTAATTTTGACCGGCAATAGGAGCGCCAACCTAAATATTTTCCACATGCTCATCATGCCCTAATATCCCTTGAGTTTCCCACGTCTACTCTATTATATATTTCATACAATCTATGCCTCCATACTCCATAGCCAATTCATGATCATATCTCTTCCACTTGCCTTCAACCCTTCTGCCAGAAGAGCATTGCATGCTAATAGTTTTCATGCTAAAGTAATTATAAAGTTAATCAACTTTAGCTTAATAGATTTCAAATTATATGCAAGTCTTCTAGCTACTTGTTATAATATATAATAAATCTTGAGCAAGACTCAACTTGTCACGCATCATCTCTCCATACACCTTTGTTGGGATATTCCGCATCCATTACATCATGAATTATTGCTTATTTTCATAGAAATCATATAATGTACTCTTGGCCTTCAAAAGGTATTAGTCGAGAAAAAGAAATTCTTATAAGTAGTTCCTCCTTAGAAAAGCAATGAATAATATGAACAGTAATCACTACATAAGCCCTAACTCCAACAACACTTTCATGAAGTAGGTTAGTGGTTACTCAATGAATCACCTCCTCTGTTGGTCTAAAATAGCATAGGCACTTGGATCTAAAACAGATCACGGGCCGAGTCTCAAGCTTAAACTATATTTATTTTAGTTGGGCTTCGGGTTGGGCTTATTTAAAATTTGATGGTTTTGTGCTCAAGCTTGGCCCATGACCAACTCTACTTGGACCATACATAGATATGTTATAATATATAGTCCTGTGTAATAACATAAGTTTTATGTATCTCAATGGATGGCAATTTACTCCGTCCCATTAGGTACCCAGCCCAACCCAACTCTAATAAGATAAGGTTTGATCCAACCTATAGCGGATATGGGGTGGATACAAAAAATGGTAAAATTCATCCTAAATTCAATCCGGCTATATATAACTCTTCATAAATCTCTTCTATGATGCATTAAAAAAATTGCTTTATCCGACTCAAACTGTCCAATCTAACTATACCCATACCCAGTCTCTAGGTAAATAGAAGGTGAGCATAGGTGATGGCCTACTCATATGGGAAGGTAAACCGCTACGGTGGGTATCTCTCCCTTTCAAAAAAAAAACAAAAAAACAAAAGCCGGCCACTTTGATGCTGGTCTATCTTTTTTTCTTTTTTTTCTTTTTTTTTTGCTTAGGCAGGTGCCTCATAGTATACGACTATGAATACACCTAATAAAATCTGAAAACAAACTATTGTGGAGAGCCCTGGGCAGCTCTCCCCCCTACGTCCATAGAGTACCGCCTGAGTGAGTAGCCACGTAAGAGGCCACCTAATCCACGGCCCCATTGACTTTCTTGTAAATATGCTTGGCCAGGAAGACCTCCCCGTCCCTACACATGGCCCAAAGTCTCGGAGTAGGGGATGGTCCCACCCCAACACCCTCAAACCCTCCTGGATCCACCTTATTATAGTTGCTGAGTCGCCCTTCATAATAATGGAGCTGGCTTGTAATACTCGCCGAGCATATTGCAGACCCTCTCATACAGCCCTCAGCTCAGCACTGGGGACCGAGGTCTCCAATAGCTGATGCCACCACCACTCACGAACTCGAGTCCCTAATAACGAACCCGGCGCCCCTCTACTTCCTTCGTCCAGTACCGACCTGTCAAAGTTAACCTTGAGGATGTTGGAGTATTTCAAAATTTCAAGTCTACCCTTCCTTTGTCTTTTATCTTTTGTCTTGTATACTTTCTTTAGTCCCACATTGGAAATAGATGAAACTCAAAAGGTCATTATATAGTCTTCAACTTTTTAACTTGGTGAAGCAAAGAAAGTAAGTAGCCCACGCACGCACGAGCCCAATGGTGGTCCAAAACAAAATTGGCAGATCCGATCCGGAAACGTGTTAACTGGGTGCGTCGCGCTCGATCATCGCGCGCAAGGAGGACCACCCCTGCGCAGGTGCGGGAGGTGGTCTTGAGTCTGACTTCTTTTTGCCGTTTAGTTTTTTGAATTTAAATTTTATTAAGCAAATCTTGTTCCTGAGCGGTTATGGGCTCTTCGATAGTGTCACTGCATTTGCGAGTGTAAGGTTGTTGTGTCCTGGAGGATAGGCCGCCATTACCTGCTACACCGAGATTCATTCTCAGAGGGGCGCGATCTATTCTTAAGGACAGTGAAATCACGCCTCAACCGATAAGTTCTTTCTTCTTTCCGTCTGTTCTTTTCGTAACAATCTTAAGAATATTTCTCTATGGATTCTGCTATGATTACTGTTAGATTAATTTCTGATACTTCAAAAATTGAAAGTTTCAATGTCATACATTTTAAGAGATGGCAAGAACGTATTTATTTTGCATTGAATATGCTTAATTTTGCTCAGTATTTAAATCAGTCAAAACCAATAGAAGGGTTTGAAGATTTTGACACTAAACTCAAAGAGTGGGAATATGAAAATAAAGTCTGTAGGCACACAATTCTGAGTACACTGTCCAATGAACTTTTTGATGTCTACTGTTCATACAAAGAAGCTGCAGAAATTTAGGAGAATTTGAATAAAAATATGTGTTAGAAGATGCTGGAGTATAGAAATATGCTATAGGAAATTTTCTGCACTTTCAAATGTCCGAGGATAGGGATGTGTCATCCCAAATCCATGATTTCCATAGGCGGTCCCTGATCTTAAAAATGAAGACATAATACTTCAAAAAGTTTTTCTAATCGGCTGTTTGATTGAAAAATTACCTGAGTCTTGGAAAAATTATAAAAACAGCATGAAGTACAAAAGGAAACATATGAGTCTTAAAGATGTTATTGTTCATATTAGAATTGAAGAACAAAATCGAGTTAGAGACCGAGAACAATTGGCCAAGGAAATGACTTTTAAAGCAAATGTAATAGTCAGCAAACCAGGTAGTTCTCGTTCAAAGTCCAAGAAGCCTTATCTCAAAAATGATAAGAAACCTAAGTTCTAAGGTCCTGGTTTTAAAAGAAAAGGAACTTGTTTTGTTTGTAAAAATCTGGACATTATGCTCATCAATGCAGGTTTAGGAAAAGAAGTGATATATCTGCTAAACCAAATGCTAACTTGGTGGAGACAGATATTATTGTAGCAGTTGTGTCTGAAACCAACATGATTATGGGAGCAAAGGACTGGGTGGTAGACTCTGGGGCTACTAGACATATTTGTGGGAATAGGAGTGCATTTACTTCATACACTCCATTGAATGAAGGCGAAGAACAAGTGTTCATGGTGATTCGAGACCCTCGCGTGTGATTGACAAAGAAAAAGTACTCCTCAAGCTAACATCAAGAAAAGTCCTTTTCCTGAATGATGTGCTGCATGTTCCTAATATCTATTGGAACTTAGTATCTATTTCTTTATTAAGAAAGGCTGGAGTTATGGTGTATTTTGAGTCAGATAAAATTGTAATGACTAAGAACAATGTTTTCATTGGGAAGGGTTATTGTAACCAGGGTTTATTTGTCTTGAATGTAACCGAAACTATGAATAAAAATGCATCATCTTCTGCTTATTTGATTGATTCTGATGATGTATGGCATGGTAGATTAGGACATGTTAATTTTTCTTACATCAAGAAAATGAAAGATCTAGGATTGTTAAATAACATTACCTTTGAAAATGTAAATGATAAATGTGAAGTGTGTGTGGAGTCTAAATCTACTAAAAAGTATCATAAGTCAATAGAAAGAGAAACTGAATTGCTTGGATTAATTCATTCTGATTTAGGAGATTTGAAAAACACTTCAACTAGAGGAGGAAAAAGATTTTACATAACCTTTATTGATGATTATTCTAAATACACTAAGGTATGTTGCCCAAGGTGACAAGCCAAGAGGGGGATGAATTGGTTTTTCTAAATTTTTAGTTCCTTAATTAAGTTAATTGATGAGTGAGTGATTCAGTTAATATTG
>JAOXJJ010001060.1:66545-87617 GCA_025769935.1 Phoenix roebelenii | reverse complement strand
ATATCATTAAAATAAAAAGCGGATGGACTTTGAAAGTGAGCTGAGTTTGTTGTCAACACCTTTCTGACAGCGATCACATAATGGCCATTCCAAGTGTACCTTTAATTGATGTTGATTTTTTTAGACCTTTATATCATTAAAATAAAAAGCGGATGGACTTTGAAAGTGAGCTGAGTTTGTTGTCAACACCTTTCTGACAGCGATCACGTACCTTGCTCCAATCTCATAATTATGGCCTTTTCATTGAATACGTGCAGAGTATAAGGTTGACCTCCACTGAAGGCCAATAGGGGTTAGGAACTCCCTAATCTCTTCGCTAGTAGTTTGTACATCTGTCTTTGCTTCTCATACTTGGCACATGTGATGCACATGATCTTTTCTCAAAAAAAGAAACTTTATTGGAGGGTCCTGCTTGCATCTATCTGTCCTTTCCACATTTGGGATTTGGAAAGACTCTAATCTCTATGGGATATCCATGTAAAAATAAAAATAAACAGGTTCTGACACATCTATTGCCCTTTCCACATTTGGGGTGAGGAAAGACTCTAAACTCTATTGGATATCCACTGTAAAAATAAAATAAATGTGGCAGATTTTTTCTTTTTTTTTTTGTTTTGGGTATACATGGACTCTGGAGAAACACTAAAGGATTTTAAATTAGGAGGGCTTCAGGCATGGAGGCCTTCCTCTTAGCCATCGGCATTCCATATAGTTTAAACATCAGATATGCCTCAGTCTCATGGCTCTATAAATGAGCTCCCTTGGTATATCTAATTTGTTTCCCAGGTCATTAGAACTCTTGCATTAGTTCCTTTCAAACTATTTTTTTCTAGTCAATTGCATGGAAAGGGAGAAGCAGGCCTGGGCACGATGCTAAGGTTGCTCCATCATAACATGGGTGTCACATGTTCGAAACAATAATGAAGAGTACCAAACAATAATGGCAAAATGACAACATTATTTGATTTTGTCATTGTTCATGGAACATTTGACAAAAGATCAGATTTAGAGCAGTAAAATTCACCCCTGTCAGGATAAAGAGTATGGTAGGATGAAGCATCTTGAAGTGAATAATACCTTCCATCTTTTAATCTAGGTTATAGATGTTCAAAGTTGGAAAAATTTACATAGAACACCCTTTTTATCAATTTAAACAATAGTAAAGTGTTAATTTATTAAACATTTAGATATATTTATATATGATTTTCTCATTTGAAGTTTCAAATGATCATCAGCAATATTCATGAATGTTCTTTCAGCTCTAATATGCTCTCTCATTTTAAGATGTAAATGTAGCATAGTACTAATAATTTTTTATGTTATGCAGGAACGGTCTGTCCACTGATAGCAAGAAGATGTCCCTTGCAGAGATGATGCCTGATGATATCCAAATATCTAGAGAAGAAAGAGCCTTCCGGTTGTGGATCAACAGTCTTGGAATTGCGACATATGTTAATAATTTGTTTGAGGATGTCAGAAATGGGTAAGTTATTTGACACACAGAGATGGCTTATTTTGCTATATTGCTAAATGGTAAAAATACCTGCAGATGGGTTCTTTTGGAAGTGCTTGACAAAGTGTCTCCCAAATCAGTTAATTGGAAGCAGGCAACAAAGCCTCCCATCAAGATGCCATTCAGAAAAGTGGAAAACTGCAACCAAGTTATAAAGATTGGAAAAGAGTTGAAATTTTCACTAGTAAATGTAGCTGGGAATGATATTGTACAAGGAAATAAGAAGCTCATTCTGGGTAAGTAGTATGTTGCAGATGTTCCCTTTTTATGTTAAGCTTAATATTTCTGTACTACGTTAGTTGTAGTTTAAAAAACAAATCCACCCTTTTTACCTAAAATTTAATGAGACGGGTGTTCATTCTTATTTAATTACTCTAGTAGCACTAACATTCCTTGTAGGTAGCCTGATAGTTTTGTATGCATAATGTATGTACAGACGTACAGAGACAATGCTGTGCACCAGTCTTTCTTTTCCAACATATTATTGCATATGGGCACTGTATGAGTGGAAATTCAATGATTCAGCAATGAAGTTTTCAGAACATTTATCTGCAAGCTTATCTTTTCCTTTTTTTTAGCTTCTTTAATAATGATGCTATATGGCATTACAAATTGTTTTACTGGATATTGGATTCTGTTGTTTCTTTTTTATTTTTTATTTTTGGATAAAAGTAGAACCTCACTGGGCATAGTTATCATATTGATACTTGAGGTGTTTGAGCAAACTCTTGATCGTATTATTTCTATAGATATGCTTGTTTTCACTGTTTATTAGTTTGGTGCATGTATCAACAACAAACTGTTAATGATGTGCTGAATTACATCTTTTTAAAGATGTACAAATTAATATGCCTAAAGGAAGAAGATATCAATTATAGCAAAAGAAGTCCTTCATTTTGATTCATTTTGTAGGTTTTCTAGATTTCTTGTGTAAACATTATCCTTCAAAACTACTTCTTTAGCTACTTTTGAGCACTGACTAATTTTATCTTTGCTTTATCATCTCTTCAAATATAGGGAGATGGGTTGTATTGTCAAATGTATTGAACCAATGAAGATCACAGTAAAAGTTCCTTGTAGATTTTCTGCTCTTTGACTGCTAGTCAAAATTATATGCAAAACAAATTGGTTAGATCTTAGATATTTGGGAGTTTAGTTGTAACAAATAATCTGAATATTGCGTCATGTAAATATATTAGACAAGAGACCACCAAAATAAAAGGGGACGGATGGGTTTCCATTTCTCAATGCTTTTATTTAAACTTATTAATGCAAAGCAAGTTGTTAAAAAATGATGACCCAGTGCACAAGGCTCCCACCACTGTGGACTCTGAAGAGGATCAGATGTATGCAGCCTTACCTCTATATGCGGAGAGACTATTTCTGTATTTGAACCTATGATACCCAAGTCATAATGGAGCAACCTTACCATTGTGCCAAGACTCGCCCTCTAACGCAAAACAAATTTCTATCTGATTCGTCAACCGAATATATGTTACTATATGTTATGATCATCAACCTTCAGTTTTCATCATCGCATTTCTGATGGGTTGCTTTTGTTTTGCCTTTTCTTGTAGTTACGTAATGCTAGATATCATTTTTTAACCACTGAGCGCCTATTTGGATGGTATTATAGTATTACTCCTTGCCATTTGAACGAGGGGATGTTGGTTTGATTCTCATGAGAGTTAGCCCTTAAAAGGATGAGGTAGGTGCAACAACCTAGAACCTCACCCAAATAGCCAAAATGTGTTATTCGGGTTCCTTGCCCCTGTATAAGTACCCAAAATTTATTCAGTGCATAGCCAATAAAGGACTAAATACACACTCGCACGTGTCTTTACATACTTCCCCATTTAAGTTCTGGAGTTCTTGCCAAGCTAAGTGTCCAAATCCATTCAAATCTAATCATAAGTATCATAAATTCAATCACAAACACTTCGATCAACCTATGGTCAACCCAAATGGGCTCGTATTGCAGTGTCCCCAAGTCGACATAGGCCATGGGCCAGGTCTGCTCTAATATCATTTGTAACGACCTAGAAGCTTATCCAAAAAGGCTAGTCAGAGGGGTGTTATTTGGGTTCCTTGTTTCTATATAAGTTCTTAAAATTTACCTAGTGTATAGCCAATGTGGGACTAAAGACACTTTCATACTTGTTCTCACAATGGGTATAACGTAGAAAGGTGGTGGTTAGCCTCTCTTAATCTTAAAAAAAATATATCATTTTCCAACCTTCAAACAAATGGCTATCTTGATGCAACATTTTTTCATAGCCAAATGTGGTTGAGGCAGAAATAGAGAAGATGTGATGTGTCTTTGATGTTTAACATTGAAAGCATAAAAAGATAAGCTTATCCCTTTGACATGCATAAAACCATGAGGGTTTCCTTATGTATAACACTAAACCATAAACATAAAAGGTTCCGGTACTTTTCGATCATGTAATCAGATATACTTTTTTCTGTTTGTGTGTGTATGTGTGTGTGTGTGTGTGTATGTGGAGGTGAGGTTGAGGTGATGATACACATCGGTTGCAAAGAAAAAAACTTTACGCCCACTACTAAATTCACTGTTAGTGGTTGAAAGATGGAGTTGGAAATCTAAACTATTGGATGTGATCTAGAAGGCTTAAAATGTCTACAGAAATTCATTTGTTTTCAAGACCCCTAGCCTATGCATTGAGTCATCCTGGAATCTACACACCATCGCTCGATTACAACAATATTTTCGGGATGACTTGATGCATAGGCTGGGGGACTCCAAAACATGTAATGTTTTGTGAATAAATATTTTAAACCATCCAAATCACATCACATCTAATGGTTTAAATTTCCATTTTTCAACCACAAACATTGAATTTGGTGGTAGGTATATGTACTTTGTTTACACCCGATGTGCAATATAACCACACCCACACATACATACATATATACATACATACATACATACATAAATGTGGTGCGATCCTGATAATTACTTGGTTCTGTTGTTCTTGGTTTGACCTTTTATTTTTTGTGCAATTAAAATTGGCAGACAGATCGCTGCTTCAACCTATAATTTGACTCTTTCATCTTGCTTTCTTCCAGCTTACTTGTGGCAGTTAATGAGATTCAATATTCTTCAGCTACTGAAGAACTTGAGATTCCACTCCCAAGGAAAAGAGATATCGGATGCTGATATCCTAATTTGGGCCAATAATAAAGTGAAGAAATCAGGCAAAACTACTCAAATGGAAAGTTTTAAGGTACTCTCAACAGTTTCCTATTGCTTGTCTTTTTTCTTTTTTCCAATATTGCATGTCAGCTCTTTAAACATTATTTTCCTCTCAAGTTTTCCTCTTTTACTTTCTTTGTTCCTTCAGGACAAAAGCCTATCAAATGGAATATTTTTCCTCGAGCTTCTTAGTGCTGTCAAGCCAAGGGTTATAAACTGGAAACTTGTTACAAAGGGTGAAGAAGGTATGCTCTTTATCCTGTGCACATCAAATCTAATATTTGTCTGTTACCATGTGGCAACTCATCCATCTTAGGTCTTTGATGTGTTGTTTGGGAGAAAAAATTTGTACTTTGTTTTTTATGTTTACAGAAATGAAAGCAGGAGAATGAAATTAGGTTGAATCTACTCTTTTCGATCACAAAAGATCACCCATTAATCTTATTGTCCACATCTTTTATATGCAGATGAACAGAAGAAGTTAAACGCTCAATATATAATCAGTGTTGCGAGAAAGCTTGGATGTTCCATCTTTTTGTTGCCTGAGGACATAATGGAGGTAAAATTAGTATAACCTGGATCATTAAATATTGCAATATATTTTCAGATCTGAATGTTGTGCAAACAACTCATATAAGGATGACACTTTAGAGCACAGTTTGCTTCTGGAAACTGTTTCAATGATTTGAAAGCATGACCATGCATTTATCAAATCATGGATTATCCATGCCAAACATATTTCATTCGATTGTTCATTTGGATGCTAGCATCTTCCTGTACACTGCCGCCTTTCTTCGTAAGAACTTTATGATCAGATAGCTAAAATCTTCTAATGGAATTAAATACTTGGCTTGTTTATTAGTTGATGTGTCCCTCCCTACTTTTGCGCTGGTTCTAATAGAAGCTTTGGACAATTTTTTTTCTAATCAGATTTTTATTTGTTTAATTTTCTTTTGGCTATGACAGGTAAACCAGAAGATGATCCTTACATTAACTGCAAGCATCATGTACTGGAGTCTGAAGCAACCTGCAACAAACTCTGAAGCACCCTCAGAAACTGCAGAGCCCGGTGCAGTGTCTGAGCCATCCACTGAGGATGCTGCCTCAGAGAAATCTCCCTCAGACAAAGAAGATGAAAGTGTTGTTGCAGACAACATTTCAAACTTGAGTGTTGATGATGCGGCTTCAGACACCTCACAAATTGAAAATGGCAATGATATTATTAGAGAGTGACTCATAAACTCAAGTCCATCCAAAGATAAGCAAAGTTAAAAAGGAAAGCACATCTAGTATTTTGGTAGAAAAACCTTCTATAGATCTACAGTACCATATAGCAGGATGCTTTTTTGTATCTCAAAGTGGTTGTATCAAAAGAAAAATCTTTTTGCTTTTTAATTTCTCATTTGAGAAGAAAAAGAAAATTATAGGTATGAGAATGTGTTTATAGGTTTTTCAATTCTGTTATAGGTATTCTTTGACAATTGAATTTTGTTCATCTCTTGTTGAATAAATAATGCAAAAGGAGTGGCATTGTTTGGGCAGATGTGGGTGAAGACAGTTTCTTGGCATGGAACTTTTTTTATAAATGAACTCTTGTATGGTTTAGCTTGTGAGAGAATGTTTCTATTTTATTATTCACAAATGTAGATTGAATGTTTTTTTTTTCCGCCTGGGATTTGTTTGGTTAATGGTGTGGTTAGCTGTTGTAGGTCCAAATCAGCTAACCAGACTTCTCTCAGCTGGTTGGCACCTCCCTCAGTCGAGAGCTCCCACTTTGTCTCAGGATGATAGCATGTCTATCGTATTTCTGGGGAAAAAAGATGTTTCGTGATGAAATCAGAAGGCTTTATGGCCTGTGTTGTGATAATGACCCGGGAGTGACAACATTTCCTTTGTTTCTTAAGTTTTAAATCTTATGGAAGGTTGCAGGCTACCGTTGCAGCAGATGAAGGTTCTGTTCAATGATGTTAAAAGCCGGTAGCTGGCGCATGTGCTTCACCAGTGGATTTGAAGGTTCTTTACTTTCTGGTAAAAGATCTGAAGGTTTCTTTTTTTTTACCCTTCTAATGGGAGAGCCTTTATATGCTCTAATTTATAATCCCTCTTCTAATGGTGAAGCCTGTAGTAAAATTCGTGGAAAACTTCCTTGAGATTGTAGTGCTGGACTTGGAGGCATGTGTATGCTTTTAAGTTGAGGAAACCATAAGTATCCCACAGGTTATGCTTTGAAGTTGAGGTCATCTACGTTAATGCGATTTATGTTGATTAATAAACTAGCGTGAGAGTAGTACCTCTCAAATATCTGAGTTGCTCATTCTTCTGATTTCTTGAATTTGTAGAGTCGTACTGCTAACGTCCCCATGATGCTTCATGTTGGTCTTATACTGATCGCTCTGAATTAAACAGCTAAGATTTCACTTCAGGATGCAGACGAATGCACTGGAGTATCACACTAATCTTGAGACTGATGATTAAGGTGTTGGAGTTCATCTCTACATTAATACTGGATGTTGGTTGATTAATAGCTTTCAACAGCATAGGCCACGAGGCTAAACGCAGCATTTTGAGCTCAAAGTTTGGGAACATTTTTGGTTCATCACCAAATGTGAAAGCTGACTGTAGACAGGTGCTCATCCAAAGGCCAGCAAAGCATATTTACCAAAAGAAAAAAAAGGTCAGCGAAGTGTATATTTTCTTAGTTGTCCTGTGGGCTTGCTTTGCAGTGGGCAGAAATCAAGTTACATCCTGATTCTTATGATTCAGGCTGAAACTCCAGCTCGCATGTTCTTTCATGAATGAATCACATTTCACATCTGGTGGAAAATCATGCTTAATTAAAAGTTAGATCCGATCCTGTCATGCTGGGTTTTGAACTGTAGAGATCCAGAAATCATGGTCGTTGGTGTATCATGAGACAGCTCCTAATTGCAAGGACATGACAGTATAATGATAGCACGTTGCATGATCATGCAGGAATCATGCAATCATGGATCATTATGTGATATACAAACAGTCATGATTGCAGAACTGAAGTATCTCCAGTTCAGTCACATGCTGCAGAGGATCTGGACATGGGGGGTGCCAATCACACCATGTTATTTCATCCCAACAGCCGCAGAGCAGCTGACATTCTTAAACAACCATTCATGATGAAGCCAGCTTGCCGGATCTTTAATTTGACACAAGTCATTATCCAACCTAGTAACTCGCATCATTTCTTTTGAAATGATCGGTCCTGCTCATTGTTATTGCATAAAGAAAGACATAATAGCAATGCCAGAATCTATTAAAGATAATTGTTAATACTTAATAGTGTAAAGAACATTAGAGATTTGAATAATACCATTTGAAAACACCATAAGAATGGCTGGCAGCCTAAGCAATTGCACATGATGAAGCAACCACAGTGAAGCTAAATTGTTTCTCCAATGGGATCTTGAAACAAAACAAAATAATTAAAAAGATATAGTGTGCTGAAAATAGCAGTTTTCCTTTTTCTTTTTCATTGACTCAGCTTTGCAAAGAAAAGAACATGTATGGTATCCGCTATCTGTAATTCATCTTCATTCATATAGTAACAAGAAGCAAAATGAATGACGGGCAAAAACAATTATTCCGCACCAGACCGCTTCACTACAACATAAATCAAAAATTGGGCACAACTTACAACATGGTGGACACCTGATCACAGTGTTTGCTTTCGATGGAATCACCATTAACTTCATTGGCTTCTTGTTCTGCTGCAAGCATAAGCATCTCAAGCCGCTTGTCAAACAAAGCTGCACTCTCATCTCTCTTGTCAAGCTCTGCAGCTTCAGCTTCTAACCATCTCTCTCAAGTCATCTAGAAGATTGCCCTGATCAGTTTTGCCCACAGACCCTGGGGCACTAGGAAGGGTTGTCCGCAATGAGTCGTCTCCAGAGGGCGGCGGGAGTGTCAAGAGCATGGCCCGGAACTCTCGTGTATCAGCAAATGTCTCGAAATTACAAGCAATAACATCCAAACAATATTCCCTTATCTTTAAAACACCGTACCTGCATTATTTCATCAACCTACTTCAGCAAAACCATGCTTTTAAGTGATAATCATTCTACTGAAGCTGCAAGCACAGATTTCTGCAGGGCCTTTATGAGTGTTCGTGGAATATATGATGTCATGGGTTACCGTATTGCACAAACATTATCTGACAGTGATAATTCAGTACTGGTGAAGTGATTTTATCATATAAAGACTCTTGGTTAAGATTAGCACTGCAGACAACAGCGAAAATATCAGGCAGGCAATGTACTTTAGGCCTCATAATATTCAAGTAATATTTGCTATAAAAAATAATTTAAAAAACTACATAAGCACAATTTTAGTGGATGAGTGAGATATATTTCTGTCCATTTTAATTAGGTATACCCAAAAAATAGAGGCTATAGGGAAAGGACTTGTATTCTGTTTGGAGAGACGTATAGAGATATGATGTACAAAAATGATAATTAAAAAGCTATTGGATAATAAAGCACACTGCTTCATAATATGAAACTCATATGACACTTTCTCAAGCTTACTAATCCATGACGATGTGTATTGATCAGAAATGAGTATGTAAGAACCTACTAATTCCTATGTTCAACTATTGTTGGAGACATTTCAATATTTATGCTAACCGATTTCCATACTAAGGATCTTTATAAATAACTTAAGTGTCACTCAGGAACAATGGCATAAAGGGATAGACTATCTGCCGAATAAGGATGTCCGGCACCTGATTCAAGCACTGGAAAAAGCATGGAATTAAGATCAGTTGAATCTACTTACATCACATTATACTCGAGCTGAATCATTGAGTTCTGAATTTAAAGAAAAAAGCTTACAAATTTACATTGTAGCAGAAACCTTTGCAAAATAACTGATTATAAACTGTATCATAAATAGAACTTATTCGTGTATTTTATTCATCATATATATGTAATAAGTATCCATCAGATACAAGTAACAGCTAAGAACATGATTAACAGAAAGGAGACATATAACCCCTTACATGTCCGATAATATCAGCCAGTGGCAGAGTTCAGCAGGTGAGACCAGCTCCAGATGCGGTAGCAGAGCATCAGCAACAGCGCGTTTAAGAGGGAATAACAAGTATCTTGAAGAAGCATCAAACATTTCTTCCGCCTGATCAGGGTCCATATCCTTCAAGCGATCTGTGTACCTGAGTTTAATCAGGCATGTCAGAAGCAAGTGGGACACATTGTAGAAACTAAAACTTCAGAAACAGACTTGCAGCTTACATATATTCTATCATTTTCTCAAATGTTTCTGTACTCAAGTCATGCTCTTCTAGAAAGGGAAGTGAGAGACTAGGCAGTCCATCATTCCCTTCAAGAAATCCTGTCATGCGAGACAACCTTGCTCTGAAATACTCTGATCTTGAGGCCAGGATCACTTGGTGGCAGCGGAAAATCCTTTCACCAACTTTTATACAAACATCAGCAAGATCATCATTAGATTGGCTCATTTGCAAGTCCCGTGTATCATCAGAACTCATGCTTGTCCCACTGGAGTTAGCAAGGGAAATTTCTAGAATGCGATGCAAGGCAAAAGGAAGCCTATCCTGCTCTGGTAGGGACAAGCCTTGTAAAATGAACCTTTTCTGAGAATTATCCACCTCCCTTAGTGCTTTATAGTCTGCATATTTTTGGTGAATCATTTCTTTCTGAAGAACTTTCTGCAATTCCTCACACTTGCAGGCTTTGCATGTGCGTGCAAGATCTTCCATGTCATCCACTGCAACTTCAAGTCTATCAGAGTAGAAGAAATGAATAAGGCCATATAATGCACGATAAGACAATTTTTGGCTAGAAAATCTCACTTCCTTGCGATCCTTCCAATCTGTCTCGAATTTCTTCTTAAAGAAGGGTGACCGGGCACTTAATATAACCCGATGAGCTTTAATAGGTCTTCCATCCACATAGAAGGTGATATCTGGGGGCAGTGGAGTGGAAATGGATCCATCATTTAACAAAGTGTAACCTGTTCAGTAATGTGTTTAAATTCTGTAAGTAACGACACTAGATGATAAAGTTTTGTATTGTCAAACATCTCCTTTTGCCATACAAATAGAAATATGCTTATATTGTGTTTAAATGAAAAACAGTTTATCATAGATCTGAAGTAAGTGATATTGGTTGCAGTGCAGATAACAAAAAATTGATGTCATCAGTACGAGGAACACCCATTTATTCTAGTCATATTTAACCCATAAATAGCAACTCCCTCATGTATCAAGGACATGTGAGAGCTGATAGCCCATGTACAAATTATACTAATATGCAACAACACTGGCAAGAAAACTATACAGAATTTATCTAGGATGTAATTTATTTTTGCATACAAAGATGCCTATATGTTAGAGAATAAATAGAGATATTCTGCAGTAATTCCTCGACAGTGATCAAACCTGAGTTATGAAAACAAGGAGATTGATAGAGCCATGTACACAAAAACAATACTCAAAAACCTGGAGGGGGAAGTTCAAAGAAAAAACACCACGCAGAGGGGCCGTGTGCATAACCAAGCAACCCATGTACACACAGCAACAGCATCATCTCAGTGTTTTATGTTGGTGCAGTGACCTGTAGAGCACTGCAAAGGTACAATCTCAAATTCTCAATCATGATAGACTACCCTCTTGTTAGTAATGGACGAATGGACATAAGCACACCTTCTCACTCAATTTGTTCCCCTTATTTTCACCTTTAACGTTGCCTCTAAGTTTCCTCCAATGTATATTCTATGTAAGACATTTAGGTCCACATTATGCATGACCAATTTGATTCATTGAAGTACCAGGGTTCCTTCTTTTACAGATTCGATTGAATGCATGCACATGACATGCATCATAAGATCTGAATCATGGATCATATGACAATTGAATTTCAGGACATTGAATGACATGGCACCGTGTTCATACCCTAACTTCTTTTTTCCCTTTGCAATCGTCAATTTTTCACTTCTTGCAGTTCTAGACATCTTTTACAGCCATATGATAGGGGGTTAAACTACTCTTGGCAGGTTTAGGGCCCTACAAACAAAAAATGACAATATGAACTTTAGCCCTTGTAGAGACCCAAGTTTTGACATCCAGACAAAGACTAAAGTGTCACTAATAATGACGCCATGCGATTCTAGATCCCAAGAATTAGGGCCTAGCCATGTCGTATAGCCTGCCACATGCATTACATCCATCAATTTACAAGAAAAAGGACTAGACCAAATCCAAACCATATTGACGGTAAACTACATATCATTAGTAGGCATTGACAGTGAGACTCCCCAAAGTCAGTAATTAGTCAACTGTTTATTCTCGATGTTGGTTGGTGCATGATGGTGGACCATTCATTATCAATACATTTCTAATGGCACCACCTTCATTGTTGGAAGGGATCCAAAGTCGACTTGAGCTCAAACTCCCCTGAGTTGATTTCTAGTCAATTTTGATGAGTTTTCACGAGATTTTTACTACTTTTCTTTAGTTCCACATGGTATGCACCTAGCCTACACCTCTTTTGAGCAATATTCTAAAACCTGGACCATTCATTGAATCGGAAAGGAGGCAAGCTCATGTGTCGCTGATTCAACCATCAGGTTAACCATAATCGAACCATGATATCATAATGATGCAATAAATATATTAATTATAGTATTATATATATATAATATTAAAATTATCAACACACAAACTTACAAAAAAAGTATTAACATTTCTAACAAATTTTACTACTCTCTAATCTCTATAATAATATGGCATTACAAATAATGCACAATACTGATTAAGCATAATATATGTACAATATGATTACGAATTAATTGTCAAAATTTCATTTATTCACTGAAAATAAACCAAAGAAAGGGTTGACAAGTAAAATATTTGCCAAAAGTTGCTTGTGCCAACTTTTTCTCCAAGGACAATGTTGATCAGTAGCAAGGGTTGGAACCAAGGATCGCAATATTGGTATGCCTGAAATAGGGGTTAGTTTGGCATATCGAGACACGGTGTGCCCCCCCATACCAAGTCTTGGTTCAGTACTAGGCAATATGGCACACCCAGTAGGGGGTGGCACTAACCAATACAAGGAACCAACTTGGAACAAAGAGTGTCCCTAGGACTAAGAAGGAAAAAAGTCATAACAAATCATAATTGGCCCTATAGTTATCTAGTTTATTAATTGCAGCTAGCAGCAACACTTGTTGCCCTTGCTTTAAACATCTATCCAAGGTTTTATGGTGAATGAAAATTGCTTTACTCTCCAAAATTAAATAAAATCTGAAAGATAAAAAGAAATATTAAATTAAAAGAAGAGCATGGCCTATATGTAAGGCTACTGCCTTGGCCCTCGAGCCAAATAAGGGGGAGGCAAAGGTGGTTCGGGGCTAAGAGCGTTCACCAGCTCCAATTACTATTGGGTGGGTGAAAGTGTGGAAAGAGACACAAAAGAGGAAAGGCGAGGGAGAGATAGGCTGGTTATAGGGAGGGAGAGGGTAGGGGGAGAGAGAGAGACCTAGGTCATCCACTGCTCACCAACCGTGCACCCCCATTGACCAATGGAGGAAAAGGAAGAAGGGAAAGAGATCACGGAGTGAAGAAAATCCTATGAGGCTTCAAATTCTATCAATCCACTTTTCCTATTCCCCATCCGAACCTAATCTCATATACTATTTAAAAACCAGCCAATTCCCATGAACTTGTTCTAGTTTGAACAAATCATCAATTCAACCAGCAATTTCTCATGATTTTTCAAAATTAAATGGATTTTTAGGAAAGCTAAGTGTATAGGTCTACCCATATCAAACACCTAGTTCAACCAGCCTATTTGGTCCGGGTTTTAAAACATTATTCTTGAGAGCCCTATAAAACCCCCAAGCCCCTAAAACCAAAAGATGAAAAAAATAGAGAATAGAGAAATGTCTTGGAAAAGTCCCACTTTGGATCTCTAAGCCTTTGCAATAGCAAACTTAGGTAGACTAAGGCTACCTTGCCTTAATGGACGTAACTTTTTCGATAGTCCTGGAGGGTGCTGAAGATTTGAAGGTCACTGGCAATAAGGCTCAACCTCGGTTTGCATGTCTCAAGGAAGTCCTTCAGTCTCTCATCTCTTTTTTTAATTAATTTTATTGCATATGAGGCATAATTGCATTAGCCTAGTCCCTTTAGTTTCTTTTTATGGGATTTTAGAGGGAAGGCGAGGTGTCCCAATACCTTCCTTTCTCTACCAAATCCCCAAGTTAGTATTATTTCAATTATTTCCTTTCTAGTTTTTAGTTTAGGTATATTTATTGCATCCAATTAGTCTAATTACCCTTAATCTTTCTTTCTTAAGCACTTTGAAACCCCTAGGCTTGGTATATCTTTATGCTAAGGAGGTTGAACCCGCATCAAGTATATCCTATGGAAGCAAGCAGGTGTCTTAACAACCGTATAGGCATCAGGTCGTGATCACAAGCTATCTATTCGTAGAGGTGGGTATGGGTAGATCGAATACTACATCTAGCAGGCAACCCTCTAACGAGGAGCGAAGGACAACGCAACTAAGTCCTACACTCCTAAACATTAAAAGGGGAATTACTAAAGGGAGCATAGCACCCATCATGAGATTCAAGTTGAGTAAGTTTATGATTATTTAAAATATATATAGTGTCTAATCTAGATGTACATCACTTTACATATATTTTATCATTTTACTGTTATTGCTTTTTATCAAGAACCGGTAATGGACAACACATAATTAACTACTCAAGATTCGACATTCATATATTATGGCTTAGAAGTAGATTCCAATACAAATTTTACATATCTCCAATAATTTGGTTCATCCTATGCAATAGTCCTATCAATGGATTAGATTCTAGGCCAATCGATCCAACTGGGTGAATCTGGTAAACAATTTTGACATAGCAACCTCAATTCAAAAAAAATTGACACAATATTCAAATCATGACACAAATACGATTACCCAATGCTAAAATGAACTGAACTTGGGTTGGGGTCTGGTCCAATAACGACCCAAACTGAATTTTTAGATATTGTTATACTTATACAATGTCTAAATTAATCTTGAAGGTCCTCCATTAGATTTGGATCCTCTTTAAAGATTTCAAAAGTAAAAGAGGAGTGGAGACATTAAGGACACAATCCTCCCCACCAAATCCAGAAACTGCCGAGATCTCCCTCTTTGGCTTTCCCAACCTCACCACTTATCTCCATCTACTGCACTGAGGAGCAGCAAATATCCAATAGTGGATACTCATCCACCACCAATAGCTAACCACCCACTACCATCAATAATAAAGGCCCTTCTCTCTTTCTAATCCTCTCCTCCTCTCTTCATATTTCTCTCTATTCCTTTCTCCATCCACCAACCTCCTCCAACAATCACGCCCTCACCTTCATGTGCCACAGTCACGCACAAACACCCCACACCTAAGTCCCCTTCCCACACCCCTACCTTGTCAGATTGGTTATTGAATGATTAATAGATCTGAATTTGAATGACGGGTGGATCCAATAGATTACAAGATCAAATCAAACTAAGATTTCTAGCTTGAAATCAACCTTTATTTTATTTGATAGATCCTATCACAGGCTCACTATGTTTTATAAGTCCTACTCGACCATTGTACTTCTCGAACTATTTAAAAATGAAATTAGAAAGATCATTATAAAGCCACACCTTTACAAATCCTCAAAAAAACTTGAGCATTAACAAGTTAGGAAGCGTAAATTAAGAAAAGGTGCCTGTCTGTTGACCCTATTTAGAATCAACCACCTAGAAAGGGTCTTCACTCTGTTATATACCATGTTATAGAGGAGTTTCAAGATAAAGTGTCACCTTCTTCTTACCTAGTTGTATAAGCTCTCATGACCAAGGGCGTACATGTCTTGCTCAGTTGCTAGCAGCCTAGGTCTCAATGCAGCTCGCCTCCTACCTAGAGTTACCTTTACCAAGGATTTGGTGCCGATTTGTATGGGGTTGGCATCATCTTGATTATACAGCATCAAAAAGGTCTCCAAGGATTGAGTATGATATAAAATTTCTCGCCTGATGAGATTAGCTAACACTGACAAGTTAATTAAAAGAAAAACTTGAGTTTTGACCTCTTCTGTGATCCTACTTCAAGTGAGGTTACTCTTATAAAATGCACCCATGTCTGTGTGTTTTAATTGGGTATTTGAATCACTTTTGACCCTTTTATACACAGACAGTGGGAGATCTTTAGGGTCATATCAAGGGCAGTTCAAAAAATATGAATGTTGACTAGGCTATACTAATCAAAACAGGTTTGGTAAAAACAATACTAAGCACTCTGTGTTTGATTTAAAAGGAGAAAAGGCCCTTGATTAGGATTATTATCCTTTATTCTTCTATCAACTTTCACAAAGGAATCAATATATTGAGAATAAATTGAAGCACCTAGCATACTTTATCTTAGGAAAGATTCCTTTTTAATGAAAACTTTCCATCACACAATTGCTGAAGAAGGGCAAATACAATTTATGGCATACAAATCAGCCTTTTAAAATGGGCATACAAGGTAATCACAACAGTACTTACTACGAAGTAAAAGATGGATTATAATAGATTGCTTTTTTATCTCCTCCATTCTCTCCTACATGTAGCTTCCCCTAAATACCAATTTGCATAAACCAAGGATGTTTGCAAAATCAAGGGTTATTGATACAAGGTTGACAATTGGGAACTTAGGTTGTAAAATTCCCCATGTACTCATTGGATCTTTCTCTTGAGATGTGCTCTATTGCCTACTCCATCTTGATGTGATAAGCACTACTGCGTTTTGTTTGTTTGTTAGGGGATTGTATGCCCTACAATTTAGAAAGAACTTAAGCATAGATTAGCTGTTGCTAAAAAGGGCAACAGTGGCATCAATGGCATCACAATGCTTGGCTACTTGAAACAAGATTTCAGTGCTGGAGCAGATTTGGTATAAGTGCAAGAAAGCAAATCTCTCAAAATTATTTAGAATTTGGAAGCATATAGGAAGTCGGTGCCAGAACAAGTTTCATAAGACATCTTGATGTAGGTCTGCAACCCATGGTAGAAGTTTTCGGCTACTATATACAGATGTATGCTCTAGGTTTTATCAAGTTTTAGAAAAGCATAAAGAAGGCCAACTTTGATTGCTTTTGGAGTTTTTGACTTCAACCAGCAATTCTGGCCGTTAAAGGCAATAATGGACAGAGACTGAGAAGTCATTTTATCTACCTTATTTCAATCATTTGGAAAGGAAAGAAGAGAAAGATATCCAAAAGACAAATATATTTGATTCTCATTAGTACAGATTGCATCTCTTGGTTAGTGTAATAAATTTGTAGTTTTTTACTTGCTTCATCAAATTCAGTAGTGCCTTAATACTAAATAAAACTTTGGTTACCAGTTTCTTTCTTCCTCATCCCTGTAGTCTCATTTCTGTTATTCTTCTTCCCTTTACACCCATCTTCCTTCACTCCACCTAGTAAACCCTCCTCCTCCATCTCTTTGTTCCCTCCTTTAGCGTTAAGTAGGTTCAGATCACTATATTCTCTATTCTCTTCCCCTTTTCCTCTCCCTTCTCAGCTTAATTCATTAAAATTAACACCAACGGGCAGCTGTGATCATCCAGAAGTGTTCCAAAATCCCCTCCTACGTTATTCTAGTCGGTCACTCGCATTCTTTCTGTGAATTTACCAAATTGTTTTCTATATTACCAGGTCAGCACTTAAATAGGCACTGATGAAGTCGGAAAAAAAAACCAATTAACCAATTTATGCTTGCTGACTAGTTAATCGGAAAAAAAATTGAAAGAAAAATCTAAGCTCTCTTGGGGATCATGCAACCTGACCTGTTGCCCACGCGGCGGCGGCGTCATCGCACTGCTCGAGATAGGCGCGGCGATTGGCAGGGCAGCCGAGGAAGGTGTCGCGGAGGGCGGCGGGCAGCGGTCCGAGCGGCGGCGGGCGGGCCTCGAAAGCCTTGAGGAGGCGGCGCACGCGAAGGTTGAGGGCTGCGTAGTGGCAGCGGTCGCCGTCGAAGGTGCGCTCGGAGCAGATGGCGCCGGCCTCGAGGAGCATCCGGGCGGCCTCGACGTGGCCGGCGAGGCAGGCATAGTAGAGGGCGACGGAGTCCCACTGGTCCCGGGTGTTGACGTTGACGCCGGTCTCCAGGAGGTAGCGGAGGCGGTCGACGTCGCCGGCGCGCGCCGCCTCGAAGACGTCGCCGGCGGGGACTTTTTTGAGGGGGACGGACGGCTGGAGGTCCTCCGGGTCGAGGTCCAGGCCGTCCAGGTCCGGGTCGATGGCCCACCGTCGCCGGTCCATCTTTTGGAGTGGATCTTTAGGGATCGGGGAAGCGGGCGGGAAGCCCTGCGATGTGGTGGAGATGATTTTATATAAACTTGTGGAGCTTTATATGAGCAGGGGTTGGCATCTCTGCTTTGCTGGTGTTTGATACTTGCCGGACCTGTAACATTATGCAAGGATGGATCCGAGTTGGTTGATCGGCCCATGATGCGTCCATCGCTGAACCATTTGGTTTTGTAAGATTTATCATGACATATATCCGAGTTCAAAGGATCTCTTTGAAGTATTGGACAGCAAATAAGGCGACTCAATCAGTTACTCTGTTCGCCTCTCAATATACATGCACGGCTTGAAAAGCATTATACTCCTTCAGCAGCGGACGGATGTCACCTAGTAGCGAGTGTTCTACCCCCCTCCGACCCTCCTTTAGTATCCACTCAATTACTACGGCTGAGTCCTCCTCAAGGATAATACTTTCAGCCCTTAACATACGCCTCACGTAGAAGATTCTCTTTTACGTTGCCCTGAGCTCTACCTCAAAAGCTGATGCCTCGAAGATACCCTCCTCCGCAGCAATTAACTTATTAGAGTCATGGTCCCTGATCACAAACGCAGCTCCAGCCCTGTTGCCACCAATAGGCAGACTGTCATTAAAATTTACCAGGGATGAGGGCTCCCAAGAATTTTTCAAAGTTGTTTTTAAACAATTTAACCGTGTATGTAATTTGATGCAAGTCTGCCCTATATCTTCTATTAGGTGCACGTATGCCTGAAATACACAATAAAGTGTTTAAGATGCCTGTTCATGCATTGTCATTAGTTCCGGATAGGTTTGAATCTAGCATGCAATGAAAACAATGGGGCAATTATACAAGTTTATTTGTTCCAAAATATTGACCTCATGATAACATGTTCATTGTCCGGTTCAAACATTAATGTGAGCAAAAGACCAGAGATTGACTTTCTCATAGCTCTCTATTCTATTATATTCTTCTCGTGTGAAATAGGTCCATAGGCAGTGAAATGTACACAGATAATAAATTATACAAGTCATGACAACCATCCTCCACATACTTCTAACCCTACAAACTTTGACGGATATGATAATTGAATCCAAATCCACCAAGAAAATTTTTCTGTATTAGTAGGTTGGCACCTTTTTGGTGTCTTAATTTTTACTTTTATGTGGGTGTAATATTGTCTAACACTTAATTGCTATTGTATTTTTACTATTATTAGTTATGAAACTTGTATAAAACTTTTTTCCAACAGAATGGCATGTTAGTTGAGATATTGATGTTTTAATCAAAATTTTAAATTTCATGGAGCAGGGGTGTCCCGATTTTTCTATAAAATGGAATGCCCTGTTGTCCTGCCCTATCCTGATAATTATTTTGGTCAAGCATCCTGATGTATACGTTTCATTTCTCTCCTTCTTTGTTTTTATTTCTTTTTTTATTTCTTTATTTTTTTCTTTTCTTTGGACCTTCTTTTCTTCCTTCCTTTTTTTTCTTGACTTTTCTTTCCTTTTCTTATCCCTCTCTTTTTTTCTTCTTCTTCTTTCTCTTTCCTTTCTTTCATCTTTGCCTCAGGGCTCGTTTAGTTTGCGAAAAAAAGAAGGGAAAAAAGTGGGGTCAACGGAAAAGTAATGAGATGCCTCTTGTTTGATTAGAGTTTTTAAAGGAGAGAGACATAAAAGTTGTACTCTCATAAGAATATGATTCCCACGTTTCATGAGAAAGTCTTTCCCATAAGAAACATGAGAAAGTTACTTTTTCGTGAGCCGGAAATCACTCCATTTTTATTTTTTTCTCAAAAAAACCCTTCAATATTAAGAGGCATTAAAGACCTAATTTTTATTAAGGGTATAATAGAAATTACACAACTTTTTCAGAAAAATGGATGGTCAACCAAACATAAGCACTCTGAAAATCTGTCATTTTTCTATTGTCAACCAAACATGCCAAAAGTACTTTTTCAGGCATCCTCTTCCTAGGAATCTACTTTTCAAAAATCATATTCCTAAGAGGAAAAATGCTTTCTGCGAACCAAACGAGCTCTCATTTTTTTTCTTTTTCTTCTCCTTTGCCTTCCTTCTTTTCTTTTATTTTTTTCCTTTTCTTCATCTTTTTTTCCTTTCTTGCTTTCCTTTTTCTTCTTCTCTTCCCACATGGATGATTTTTGGAATTCTGATCCCGTCTCGATTCCATCTTCTCACAAAAGCGGGATGGGATGGTTGAGATGCGCCCCCTCCAATACGTAAAACCTTGGCTCAAAAAATTGGCAAGGCTCTTTCTAATGAACAAATGCGCAACCATATCTACATTTAATTAAAAGTCATGTATAATGCCCCCATTTTCTATAGAAACGCATTCTTTTACGTACACGTGTGTATGTGTGTGTGTGTTGCGCCATATAGCTCATGTGAAAGTTAGAGTGAATCCAACAAGGTTTTGTTAACAAATGTTATATAAATATTATATGTGCATGCCCTAAAATCTTGCCTGATAGCTCAGCCCGACGATATGTCCTGCAAAATTAATAGTCAATCAAATCTCTAAATAATTAGCTAACCAACCATATTGGTTACAATTAGGGGTGATCTTAATGTGCACCGAAAAGAAATATCATAACAAACCATATCAACAAATAAAGAAAATGTTTGTTCTCGCCCTCAACTACTCGTCTACAACTTGCATGATCTTAACTATGCATATTCACACCATTTCCTCTATAAATATCAGGCAACCCCTTAAGCCTGAGAAAATATAAACACCATATTATAATACTTCAATATCTCTTTTATCTTTTCTATTTTCTCCTGAAACTCTGTCTAACTTAAGTATCTGAGGATTTCCAACCGAATATATCCCGAGGACTCTCTAATTGTTTTCTATAACTGTAGGCCAACTCTAGCATTGTATTACGCTCTTCCATCCCAACTGAGCATAGCAGCACCACATGTCTGCTCGTCCACCCGTCGAGTCAGGTTTGGAGCGG
>JAOXJJ010001060.1:0-66445 GCA_025769935.1 Phoenix roebelenii | reverse complement strand
ATATGTATGTATGTATGTATGTATGTATGTATGTATGCATACTTGTTTCCTTCTAATTCTGATTAATATGTAGATGCTTGAAGTTCAAAGATCATAAGCAGTTTTTTCAGTCAACTCCATGACTAATTTGATATGCCTTGCATAATACTCATGAATTGGATGAGAGAAGTATTTATGTATCCTTATATTGTTTTACCCTCCAATCTATTATTTTTCGTGACAAAAAACCTTTCTTTTAAACTGTAATGTAAACGTTGACCTTTGCGTGTACCTTGCACTTTCCAAAATTCCTATTGCATTAGCGGAAACAGAACGGTTTGATTAAATGGAGTAAAAGACGAATTAATAAATGGATGAGGATTCAAGATGTGCATTGCCTGCTATCCTCAACTAAAATTAACTTACACCAACATCCGTGCATAGACTTCAAATCTTGCAATACGTGATATAAAATGATAGTAGAGTATTTGATGCTCAAGCATATACATGAGTGCTTGTAATATTATGATGCTATACAACGTAGTTAAGCACAAAGCAACAGAATGGATAATGAAACACTTTCACGTTAAATTTAAGATACATGACAATACTAAATTGCGAGCGAACTATGTTGTGCACACTCATGTACATTTAGCACCCTTTACAATAGAGAGCCTAGGTTGAGGTCAGTATATTGCGTATTTAAAATGGAGACTCAACTTGTGTCGCATTCTCTATTTGCCATTTGGATACTAATAATGGAATTGACACTAATATTCTTGGCCTTTATTAAAGACTATTGTCTAACATGCAACATATATAAATAATACCAATACTAATATGCTCGGATATTATTAACGTTTGCTGCTCAATATGCAATGAAATTTTGGCTATTGAAACTTTCTATTTATTATAATTTGTTATGTTGTCATATTGTATTGAAAAAACGGTTAGAAAAATGTGAAAAAGATTGTACTCATGCATCAAGTATTAATAATGCTACTATTACTGATGAAAATTTCTGATTGAGGCTCTTGAGACTCTTGTACAGAATTTTCCATTTGCTGTGTGGATGTTAGTATCCATGGCATCAGTATTTTTGACAAGACTTTCTACTCGGTATTAAAAATCATTGCTTAATATGCAACAAAAACTTAGCTAGCCTTATATATATTATAATTTGTTACATTCCTATATTGTATTTCAAAAATATCTAAAAATCATAAAAAAAACTATACCCCATGCATCATGAAAGGTTAGTATTAATGACATTATTATTAATGATAGGAGCATGGGAGGTTTAGCTTATACATTATCTATTTTCCATGTGGATGCCGGTATGTTTGATTTGTTAAAATTTATCCTCTAATGCGCAACAAAAAATGCTAATTAATTTTTTATTTATTATAATTTATTATATTGCTATATTATATATCAATTATATAAAGAGAAAAAACTATTTCACAAGCATCACATAGATTTTGTGTTAGTTATACCTCCAACATTGAACATAGTTTGGATGGTAGAGACTCCAGTGACATAAGCAAGTAGCAATATATTTTTGTTGTATCTTTTTAAACCGGATGGACAACACATGACAGGCCTGAAGCGAAGGTCGCATGTCGCTAAACTAGAAGGTGACATGACAGGCCTGATGAGAAGGTGACATGTCCACAAGGTAAATTTCACTGAGAGAAGAAAATTCAATACTACAGCTGCTTGTCCTGAAAAAAAAAAAAAAAAAAAAAAAAGGTTAACTCGTTCATTGAAACATAGAGGGGTCGCCGACCATGGATGATGACCGGCATAGTGGCCGCCACCGTGGGCAGCCACGAGCTTCCAAAACAAAAAAAAAAAAGAAGAAGGAACAAAGATGGCGGCATTAAGAAGAAGAAGAAGAAGATAGAGAGGGAGAGGAAGAGGGAGAGGGAGAGGATAGGTGAGAGAGGAAGAGGCGGGATGAGGGTTTTGGGGGAAAAATGTGATTTAAATGGGGGGTATTTTGGTCCAAAAAACAGCTTCCCGACAAAGCTGAAAACGACGTTTTCGGAAAGCTCTAAATTAGAGCTTCTCCCCAAAAGCTATTTTCAGCTTCCCGCAAAAGCTGAAACAACTTTCCGAAAATTTTACCAAACACCATTTTTTGTCTAAAAGTACTTTTGGAGAGCCAGAAAGTGCTTTTTGGCCCTCCAAAAGCTCTTCCAAACAGGGCCTTAACCCAAACCCATATGAAGGGGAGTAGGTAGTGCTCTATGCTCAATAATATAATTTTTTTTCATAATTTTTTTAAATATTAAATTTTATATAAATATTTTTTAAAATAGATATTATATATATACTCATAAAATATTTATTTTACTATTCTATCTGTTTTTATCCTTATTTTTGCATATGAATCCACGCTATCTAACACAGTTAAAAAATTAACGATTTTAAATTAAAATAATTAAATTATTCTTAATAGGTAGATGTGTAAAAAACATTTATAAAATGATCATGATGGAAGATAAAAAAATAATTTCAAAATTTTATTTAATTTTTAATTAAAAAAATATGGTTTCATTAACGGTATTAGAAGTAGGAGTATTTATGCCAGATCAATATTTTATAAAGATAAAAAATAAATATAATTTTTTAAAAAAAATTATGTAAATTTAAATTTTTAGAAGAATATCGTTGAAAAAAAACTCAACAATAAATTTATCTAGCGCATTAATAAATAGCATCATACCACCGTTGATAGATCGACGGACGATATACATTTAATTTAAAACCTATAACGCCGTGCAATCACACTCCTCCTAAATCCGAATCCTTTTTTTTTCCTTGGCAACCATCGCATAACCGTCGTGCTTTTGCGTCAAGACTGCCAACCAAGAGACCAGCGCGGTTATTTCTCGGCTGTTCGTCTTCCCTGAGATTTTGAAATGGACGGTTAGAATCAATGGATCATCGGTGTTCCCATGTGTGTGTTCTAATAACTTCTTGCGAGCAAAGCCCCATGGCAGCCACGTGGCTCCTGGATTTCCTATTTCCCGCTCTCGCTCTCTCTCACTCTTGCCAGTTTTAGAAGCCAAGAAGTCTCTCTCGTCGTTTTTCTGAAAATCCTGGCAAGGCCTAGAGTTTTTACTCTCTTTCCCACTTTTGAGAAACCCCGATCTTTCGCTGGTATTTCGTAGCTCGATCGATTCAACTTCTCTTATTGTTAGGTTGCACTCTTGATACCCTTCAGGGATTAAGGTACCGGATCCTGCTCCTCGGACGGTTATTGTGGTATTTTTTTTTTTCTTGAGGCGCCGCATATCTAGTCTAACGCCATTGTTCTTCTTGAACTTTTTTTTTGTACTCGATTTAAATCACTTTGTACATGTTTTATCTTGCGTTTATGGGACATTTTTAGGTTTTTCTTTTCTTTTTCCCTTCGAGCTATCGTAGTTTCCGGACATTTTTTTTGCTTTTTCTCCTCGTTTCCTATGAGATTCAAGAACTAGAAGCCGAGCTTCTTTCTGATTTTTTTTTGAAAATTCTATCAATTTTAGTTTCTCTGCAGTAGTTATGGTTTATCTACTCCAAATCCATATTTTTGAAACATTACCTCTGTTCTCTCCAAAAGAAGGCGGAAAAAAAAAGAAACAAGAGTTTGATTGACGAAGATTTATTTTACGAAAGTCGGAGTATAATCATGTTGAAGTTATTTAGAGGTTTGATTCTTGTTGCATTCCTCGATCATCTTTTCTGATTTCTTGTTTAATCCACGTTAGGTTTTCCGGGTAATCATGTCATTTTCAGAAGTTGAAGAGGATATCGTGCCACAGTTCATCAGAGACTATCGCTTTGTCGATGAAAACAAGACGCCGATCTCGTTCTCGGTTCTGCCTTTCTGGTGGCATGGAGCTGAGAGACCCAGCACCAGTAGAGGTCGAGTTTTCTTGCGTGGCATTGCCGACGGCCACCAGGTGGTCTATAAACAAGTGACTTCCTGGAAGCTTGGGCTTGAAGGGGGTAAGCCTGAGATTTCGGTGCTTACGAAGGAAAATGAGTGGATAAGGCTTCTCAAACCAAGGGAGAGCTACTTGGAGACTGCGAGGACGATTATGATCACTATACATTGGCTTCACTTTTTAAGAAGGAATCCGGGAGCATGTGCAAAGAGTGTTTGGGAACATCTATCCAAACTTTTCCGGTGGGGTACAATTTGAGGGTTCTTTTTTTTTAGTATTAATTTATTTTAGTGCTCTTCTCTGAGATTGTTGATGGATGGCTTGTAATATGCAGTTCGTTTGAGGTCAGACCTTCTGAGAATGACCTCAGGGATCACACCTCGTTGATCAAGCTGGTTGCAGAGAGAGACAACATATTATCAAACTCTCAGGTTTGGATTCCAGTTGCAACAAATGTATGATTTTATATATGAGATGAAACTACTGCGTTATATTGTATCAACAGTTTATTATGAGGAAAATTAGGCTGTTAGTCATGCCAATGGTGACTAATGAATGGCTATTAATTTCTAACATCTTGTCAAAATGGGCAGGTTTTGAATTGGATCTCGGATTAGTGAGAGTTAATAGCTCTTTTAAACACATGTAAAATGTGATACCGAGTAAATAAATTCATATGAGGTCCAAATCATCTTGACAGGCTTGTCTGTCTGATGTTTTTGGGAAATTGAGACCAGTGAGTTGTTTGTAATCAGAGCTTTAGTTATCTGGGATGTTATTGCTTATACAGAATCAGCAAATGGGTCACACAATCTGATGTTATAAATCTATATGCTATTCAGTGGTATCTGCGTTGAATTTGTAAGTTATAAGCATAATTTTGTTTCTCTGCGGAAATAGAATATAGGTGATAGAACTGGAATGCTCAACAAGCATGAGGAGCGAGACGAGTTAAGTGAATGGGCTAGTTATCAATCACGCTTCTTACACTTGAAGTTTATTCAGATTTATCTGCAAAAGGTTAGATATATCTTGCTCAACATGCTTTCACTGTTGCAAAGATCGCCCCCTATTTTCTTAAAGAATCCCAAGAAAAGTTAATGATAAAAACCTTTTGCCAGTGAACACCACTTTGTCCTGACAAACACCTCTGTCTGTCTCTTGACTGTCTCTCTTCTTGTTTTATAAATTTTATACTGCTCAACAAGCATGAGGAGTGAGACGAATTAAGTGAATGGGCTAGTTATCGATCACACTTCTTACACTTGAAGTTAATTCAGATTTTATCTGGAAAAGGTTAGATATATCTTGCTCAACATGCTTTCACCGTTGAGAACATCGCCCTCTACTTTCTTAAAGAATGCCAAGAAATGTTGACGATGAAAACCTTTTGGATGTATCCACCAGTGAACACCACTTTGTCCTGACAAACACCTATGTCTCTCTTGACTGACTCTCTTCTCATTTTATAAATTTTATGCTGCAGTTTCTGATGTGCTAAACATATGAAATCATCTCTTTGATCATGTTTTAGGTTGTGTCAGACACATGAGGCCTGACTTATATTTAGAAAATATGCACTTTTAAGCTTTCGAGTTTCTTGCTTGAATTTTAAAATGCATGCAGCCAAGCACACTGCTGAGGTTTATTCTAGTCATGTACCTTGATGTAACTACTGCACCTTCCTAATTTGATTTTTGCTAATAATACTAGTTTTCTTGACACTATATGATATGTATTAATTGCTATGATTCATGCTTATGCAATCATTATATTGTCATATGTATTTCTAATGAAGATTTCTTTTGGATAGCTAGTGGTGGCTCTGAAGGAGAAGCTAGGGAAGAGACTAATTTCTGCTGTGGTCAGTTATTTTATTTAGTTTTTCCATGTCACCTTAATTATTTCTTCTAACATCCTTCTAAGATATTGCATAAAAAAATGATGATATCATATTTATAGTATAAAATTGGACATGAACATGACTGAAGTGCTGTTTTAATAGGCTGTTCAAAACGATCTAGATGACAAAAAAGAATTTATTGCCAATGATGTCGAAGTGGACGAGGGCATAGGAGATGCTGATAGCGAGGAATCCAATGAACAGAGAGGGTTATTTGATTCAGTATGTGCCATTTGTGACAATGGTGGCGAAATTTTGTGGTTTGTATTTTCTTACTGCTCTAGCATGTTAAGACTCGTGTCTAATAAGGCATATCTTTATGTTCATTTATAAAATTCTTTTTCATCTTGTGTTGGTTCTTCTACTCTGGTGAAAGAAATATCTATGAGATTTAACACATACATATTTTACAATAAAATGTAAAAGAAAAAAATCTTGAAAGGATCCTAAAAGAAGAAAGACAATGTATACTAGAAAAACAAGTGAATGAGAAATATTTCCACATTTTCCATACAAATCTGCTCTCTCAAGATCGTATTACCAATGACTGCATCCTATGAAAAAATGTCCATGCCTTCTATGTGCCCCTAAATGCAGAAAATCCGTACCATGACCATAGCCATGAAGTCAGTTTGAATGTCCTGCTCCATAAATCCTTATCATTGCATTCTTACCAAATCTGCATCTTACATTATTGGAAGCCTTTTCAGATTTCTTTTCATGCTTTACAAGTTCCATCCTTGCCTTTATATAGTATTATTTGTTATCATTCAACAATAATCTGATCACAACCCTCTCTTCAAGCATATATGCTGATCTTTCTTTCCCATCTTCATACCATCAAAAGTGGTTTTCCCATTATAAACTCTTTTATTCCTGTCATTTCCTGATTTCTAAGTCCATAATGGAATAAATTTATCACATTAAACTCATCATTTTTTTTCCTGGGCGTCCATTGTATTTACTTGGTCCTTCTTTGTTTTCCAGCACTATTATGATCCATTTTGCAAAACATTACATGGTTGTAACTCTTTTAGGTTATCTCTCTTCTTTGCAAAAATTATTTCTAGGTCCTTGACTGTGACTGCACTTTAGCAATTAGTCGCTAGCCATGTTGTGTTTGCTTCTTAGTCCCTGGTGTATACATGCCTATATTATACATATTAATGCCTACTTGTGCCTGTTTTGTATGACTTGTTTCGCACATATGCTAGGAAATAAAAGTTAAATGGCAGCCAAAACAAGGGGCTAGGGAGTAAAGTTTTGATCAATATGCTCTATTTGTCAAATTGCAAAACAATGTTAAAATTCATGATTAAACTGCATGGAGATTTGTAACTGTGCTTAGAAAACTGTCATGGTATTCTGAACATACTGCAAGTATTTGGGAAACTGATTTGAGGAAGTATTATCAGAGAAGTTTCAAACCATATTGAGTTGGAAGAGAATTATTTAAGATGGCCAGGAGGAGATGAGCATTTGCTGCTACTTACAGCTCTATACCCATGAGTACAGGCTTGATAGACCTTGATACGTGTCAATATGTAATGATGTGGCCTGATTAGGACGGTACATAGGTATGCATTCCTCTATTGTGGCAATGACCTGCTGGCACAATACAATACTGTTAAAACAGTATATTGTGGATAGGGATTTGATTTCCTGATCATCACAAGTACACAGTATAGAGATGGCTGTCAAGGTTATGCAAATTTTAAATATTTGCTTGTTTTATCATTGTATAACATTCTCTTTAACTAAACTTTCAAGCATTATTAAACGTATAAGCTGCTTAATTTTCTGCTTCTGTTTGATGCTGGGCATGATCCCTGTGGAATTGATGTGTGGTTATTTACTAATACTTATTGATGCTCTCCCTTCTATTTTCTGTAATATAAGAGAAATTTGTCATATACCTATTGCAGCTGTGAAGGAAGGTGCCTGAGGTCCTTTCATGCCACTAGAGATGCAGGCATTGATACAGATTGTAGATCCCTTGGCTACTCCAGGGCTCAAGTAGAGGTACCTCTTCATGAAATGTGCAATTTTACTCCTGTTTTAAGCTTCTTCTGAGGTTACTGGTTTGCTTGCCCAAATATGCACTTATCTTTTTAATAATCTCTGGTCCTGTGCAGGCAATGCAGATATTTCTATGCAAGAATTGCCAGTATAAGCAACATCAATGCTTTGCCTGTGGGAAGTTGGGTTCCTCGGATGAAACAGCTGGTGCTAAGGTTTGAAATCTTCAACTGGAAACTAGTCCCCTTACACCTCATTATTGTATTTCAGGTGATAGATTTGTTAAAAGTGATCTGTCAGAATTTTTAGGAAATCCAATTGTGCACTTTACATTTATTAGTTTATGCATAAAGTTGTTCTCTTTTGTAGTTTCAAAGATGGTTCAGGTCAATAGCATAACTTTTTAAGCGTACATGTTTTAACCATTTAGGCTTCTCTTACTCAACAAAACACCAGGCATGTTTTTGTCTTGCATTAGATTCTTGTACTGTGATGAATAGTATTTGTTACAGCACTGCACTAACAGGTCATGCAAGCATGTCATAATAGTTTTCATTTACATGCCTTTCTTATCTATGTTTGCATTTGTGTTCATATGTGTGTGGTACTGAAGATAATATCACCATGATTACAACCGTCAAGCATTAACCCATTTATCTGGTTTTTACTTCAAGAATCATATATCAATACTTTATCTTTCTGTGCCACTTCCTTCCTGGTTGGACCTTTGTGAATTTTCCCTGAAATGCCTGTTTAGGTTAAGCCTTAACTTTTCTACTGTTGGAGCATCATCACATATCAGGGCCCTTCAGCATATCATGGCTTTTTTTGAGTTTTGACTTTCAATTTACAATTTTTTGTAGACAAAATCCTTAACCATCTCTAAAAGCTATAAATGCATGAAATTTGTGTTTGTTCTGATTTTTATTTTAGTGATCACCGATCAGCATATGCTTTATGTTTTTTGAACATACTCTATTTGAGCTGATTACTCTGTCTTCTTTTGGTTCTGATTGGCTTAGTAACTTATGGCTAGGCCTAGCTGGACATTGAGATATTAACTCATGCATCAAGGGCGAGTCATGAATTCTATGACTTGTGATGCAAAAGACCAATGACTGTTATAGTGAATTTTGAAATATCACTTGCATAAACTTTTGCATTATTAAGCATGGTTGACTCTTTGTTACCTTGGTTCTCTATTTTAAGCTGTCTGGGAGTGTGGACTCTTTTTGGACACTTGGATATGGCAGAACTTGGCTGGACATTCCACTTTGAAATGTCCAATGCTTGGTGCTTTTTTTGGAGTGTCATGTAGGGGACTTTTAGTTTTTATTGATGGACATTTTAAGTGAAATGCTCTTATGTTTTAGTATTAAATTATCAAGGTTTTGTTGGCTTATCGAGTAAAATGTCCTTATAGTTTTAATATAAAATTATCAAGATACATAAGCACATTGTGTGTTTAATATAAAGTTCTTATAATTATATGGATGCTTTAAGCAAAATGTCATAATGTTTCAAATATAAATGTACCACGATAAATGATGAATATAACTATCTTACCACATCTTTAGTAACTTTGAAGGAACCTAGCGAATAAATGAAACAACTTGCAAACTCATGTCTATCTATTAATTTATTTGTTAGATTTCATTTATAACTATACTTTTCCTTTCAACTTTGAAGTTTCTTTTCTTTTCTTTTTCTGAATAAGCATCAAAACAGACGAACATGTGTGCGAGGTGTCAAATACTAGTGTACCTCATATCAGTTTTTCGCTGAAATTGTATGATACTGAGTGCTGGCAGATGGTGTGGGATTGCATCCCGTACTGCCTCACTATGCACAGGTGCTGGAAACCTACTAGAATGGTATAGTATTGTTGTATCATCTCATTTTGGCGGTATTTGAAACCTTGCGCGTGTGTATGTTGTGTCCCTGTGCCTGGATTTTTGTAGTTTGCCATTTTTGACACCCGAGGACATTTAGATACTTGTGATATGGCCGCTTTCATGATTAGTTTATCTCTTACTGTTACTATCACTTGTATTATTGTTGCATGAATAGGGTGAATTGATCGGGGTTAGAGCACTTAGGTAGTCAATTATTGCACTAGTGGTGGTAATATTGCAATTATTGTTTATGTCACATATTTAAAATGAGTTGCCTTGTTTAATACATTCCTTAGAACATTTTTCAGCTATATTGAGCTTCAATGCTTTTCACTGTTTAATGTTTAAACATTATTCAGAAGTTGAAAATTGTTGTCATGAGCTTGGGGAGATGCATATATTTTATCTTCTGCTGTGGTTGCGGGAAACTAACAATATGATGGATGATAAGTGGAGTAAGAAAATCAAAGGTGGTTAATATTAATGGCTTTGTAGGCATGATATTTTGTGGGCCGATATTCGGGTATTGGATCATATGCCTGTTCTGCAACTTTCAATTTTCAAAGATTTAGAGTGAGCAAAAAAGACTGCTAGATAATGTATTTATTTGTTATGTGGCGAGTTCTCCTTTTTGAGTTTCTTTCCATGAATGGCACTTACGGAGTTACGGCATCTAAGAAACTTCAAAGAGAAGTTGGTGGTCACCTTTTTGAGGAAAGAGTGGAGTAAATATGCGAGTTTGTTTTATGAGGTAAGACGATACTTTGTGGAGAGTGGACTGAAGGTGAACAGAAATGAGACTTACATTTTGTATTTTTTTCCTTTTCCTTCTGTTCTTCTGATGGTCCTGAGGACCTTGGTTGTGTTGCATAGGTCGAATATTTATGGTGTCTCTGAAAAACATAATTAGCTTGGACCAATTGCAAGTCAGAGTTCCACTCTTGAATAATATGTGTGCAGTATGTTTGAAAAATGGGTAGCATAAGTTAGGCATTTGCTGAGATCTTACAAATGAAATAGGGTGTGCCTCCATGCTACTTCTCCAATTTTTCATTTTATTCGTGTTGCTTAAAAAGATAAATAGTTTCTAGTCTCTACTAGTTTGCATTCCATTCTAAAAATAAGGTTTTGCTCTGACTTATGGTTGCCTTTTTTTGTGTACTTCTTTTGATCTAAATTGCAGACATTCTTCTCTTCATTTGTCATATTTAAAACTGTTTTAGTTTTTGAAATGTAGGACTCAACACACGGGAGTAAAAACAAGCCCCCTTTTATTGCTTAAGGATGCCCCTTGTTGTTTACACTGACAAAATCCATAAAAAAACATGTGAAATTAAATTACCTTACAACAATGTATTTGTCATCCTGATTTTATTTTTGATCTTGCCTTATTCTTACTGTTTATTTTAAGAAATTTACTTCTTTAAAAACATTGAATAGCAATCACTACATTCTTGTCCAACCATAGAATATTTGCTGACTAATATTTATGTAGATCTCAGTTTCTATTAAGGTTCATGTCACAATAATATTTGTCGTCATCATCATCATCATCATCTTCTTCTTCTTTTTGTTTCCCCATTTCCAAAATACTATCTAGTGTACATTCAAATCACTGTATTATGTAGCTTTCTTCTTCTTTCCCATTCCAAAATACTGCTTGGTGTGCACTCAAATTTCAACCTTTCACTGTGGTTCTAACATATATGGATTTGTAGCTGAACCTTCTTTGTCAATTTTCTGCTTTATATTTGTTATAAAATGTGTGCTTTCTGTCTGTTTTTAGGTGTTTCAATGTGTTTCTGCAACTTGTGGTCACTTCTACCATCCAAAATGTGTTGCACGATTACTTTTTCCTGAAAATCAAGAAGAAGCAACCGAATGTGAAAGAAAAGTTGCGAACAAGGAATCCTTTACATGCCCTATTCATAAGTGCATCGTTTGTAAACAAGCAGAAAACAAAGAGATCTGGGAGCTGCAGTTTGCACTGTGTAGACGCTGTCCGAAGTCATACCATAGAAAGTGTTTGCCAAGGTACTCACAAATTCTTCTCCAATTTTCAATTGTTCTGTAGCTGTGAAGCATTTGATAAGTAAAACTGTTATGTTCTTCTGTTGATCATATTCTTACTGCATTAATCAGGAAAATTTCTTTTGAAGGTTCAGAGAAAAAGGGTGTCATGCTGAGGGCTTGGGATGGTCTTCTCCCAAATCGTATCTTGATTTACTGCCTGTATGTTCTCATTTCTGGGGTTGCTTGTTGCTTTTGTGCTTGTGCATTGCAAATGTTATTGTTGTTTGGGATCTTATACATGCTACAATCAGGTACTATTGTTTCTCACTGGTTTTGTATGAACGTTTGAATGCTAATACTGCTGTTATCTTTGTTTTGGTCAGGAAGCATGAGCTTGATAAAGATCTTGGAACACCCATACGAGACCATATCATATTTCCTGAAGCCATGGAAAAGAGAAAAACAGTGGATGAACCAAAAAAACTTGAGATTTTGTTGAAGAAAAGGAAGCTCTCTGATGACTTGCCTGAAAAGCTGCCTTCTGAAAATTCAGTGAAATTATTTGAAAAGCTTTCTTGTACAGAAGATAGTTATGCTGCAGGTAAAGCTGGGATTGATGCAAAGCAAATGGTAGGCCACAAGAAAAAAGTTGATATTTTGAGAAACACAGAATTGGACTCAAGTAAGGCATTGAAAGTGAAGGGGAAAGCTCCAGCGTCAGATATTTCTCCAATCTTGACCAGAGTGAAGTTTCATAGATCATTTCCTATGATAGATGGTGTAACGAAAAGAAAGTAAGGTTCTACCACTTTTTCATATTAAATTGTAACTTTTGTACCTTGTGGATTTCCTAGTTCCATGTAGGGATGACTTAAAATAGTCTTCAACTTGATATTAAGTGAATTTTATGCTTGAATTCAACAACTTGGTGAATTTGTTGCTTGATAGTACTTCAGTCTGTACTATCTAGTCAGGTTGCAATGAAATTGGGTAAACTTTTTCATTTGATAAATGTAATTTGATCATCCCGTGTTTGCAGCCCTTTACCCTGTTTCAGAAGGCTATAAACTTTCATCAGAAGTATATTCATTGAAAAATGAACTATATGTAGAAAAATGAACTATATGGCTATGTACATCATTAGTTTGTTAAGTATTTCCATCAGTTGTAATTGGAGAAAAAAATTTGTATATACTTTAGATTTATCTTCTAAATCTACCTTCTTACTAGGCCTCTAAATCAAGCCATCAGCAAGCAGTGCTGTTGCTGCTTTCCAACAGTTCAGTTATGTGATGTTCTTTCTTAATGCTAAATTTGATTCATTATTTTATTTTTAGAGCATGTGTCTTGCAATTTAAGCTCCTGGTGTATTTCATCACATATGTTCAAATGCAGGCTTGTTTCTTTAATGGAGGAGGTATCATCCACATTAACACTTGAAGATGTTGTAAAAAAGCACTTGACACCATCAACTCATTCATACTCTGCAAGGCATATTGACAAGAGCATTACTCTGGGAAAGGTGGAGGGTTCTGTCGTGGTAATCATACATTACAAATCTGAAAAATTGATATTTGAACTTTTCAACCTGGTGCTTCATGATTGTGACTATCTTTTAGTTGCTTTATTTTCAGGCTATTCAAACAGCTTTACAAAAGCTAGAAGATGGTGCGAGCATGGAAGATGCCAAAGCTGTATGTGAACCTGATGTAGTCAGTCAGATAATTAAGTGGAGGGTATGTGTAGATATTTCTCGACAAACCTTGTTTTTGAAGCATTATTGCTACTGAGGTTCACAATTAGCTCTTTGTTTATTCTTAGAAAAGCTCTTGTTGAGCCTTTTCGTTGTCAACAACTATATAATTATTTCCACATTGTGTTGGAAAAAGCTCTTGTTTTTGCATCACCACCTGTTGCTCAATAAATTAAGCAACTTCTTTGTTAACAATTCAAAACCATTAGGCTCTCTGTACCCCTGTTGCATCTACATCTTTCGTGGTTGTTGCCAAATTTGTTTCTCTATTTAAAGCTGGTGTGTGCACAACAACCATATGGTGGAGATTTGTGTATGGGATCATCACTCAGAATTTTTTTATGGTAGAAAACTATATGTACTTAATTTCGGATTATTATTTTTCCTGCTGTTGAAGTTTGAAACAGGATCACTATTAATGGGAGCTTTATATTGATTCTAAGAATATAATATTTACTTCTCAGTCTCTGCTATTGGTGGTACAATAACAGGATTTCAGTGAAGAACATGTGAATGTGTCAGTAAGCCACAGATTAGAAGGAAGGCTTGCAAAATTCTGCTTGAGCAATTGGGGTTGAATGTTTTGATGCCAACCTTTCTGAGGTTAAGGTCAGTATGTGAGCACAACACTTGGAATTTTGCTAGATGACATTTCTGAGGTTAAAGTTTGGGCAGGGCCTGAAGTGTCCTCAGTAATCCTCTTGATGTGGAGGGTGATATTCTTTTCATTGAGGATGCCATATATCGCAGGAGAGTTTAGTTTTGTTGGCTAGGATGTGGCATGCATCTGGAGGTAAATGACCAAGTAGCTGAGTGATCTTGCATGAGCTGACCTGCATGTTGCTCTTCATCCTACAAGCGCAAAAGATTGAACAATTTGACGAATGAACTTTTTTCCTAACAGGTAATGCATTGCAGGCCATGGAGCTGTTGGGGTTTAGTGTTAACTCGTAAGGTTTCATGGTTAAGTGACAAGAGAATTCTGCTTTCAGCATTTTAAGGAAGCACTTATTAAAGGCAAACTATGGGAGAAGAATCTTTACTTGGAGGCACACTTTCCATGGTTGATTTGAGAAGGACGCTCTTAGATGTCATAAGCCCCATTTGTTAGGCCCAAATAAGTGCATGGGGTTTTATGCATGCTTCTTTAAATTTTGATAGAATGGCTTAATTAATTGGGTTGGGGTCATGCTTGGGAATTTGCCATGTTCCTAGTAGACTTGGAAAACTTTTACATGAGACGTTTTCCTCAAAAAGTGATGTTACTTATTAGGTATGTCTTCCACATATTTAGATGAGCGGTTATCAAAAAGTGATGTTACTTAATGTGTATCTCTTCCACATATTAGATGAGCCGTTTTCTTCAAAAAGCGATGTTATGTATTAGGTTTCTCTTCCGAATATCATTATGTAGCCTTCTTTAATGGTGGTAGTAAAATAGTGTTTTTATGAATTCTTTTCATTTTTTTTTGGTTTGCTTAGTGTGTCTGATGCCCATGGCTCAAACACTCATCATATGCATGTACGTGTTTGCACAGAAAAGGTAAGAGAAAAATGCAAGTAAATCATTTTCTTGTTTTTGAAATTAAAATGGAAAAAGTCAAAGAACTACGAGAAATATATGTGTCATCATACTTCATGTTGCCAACAAATTTATCCAAGGCTCGGCAGATCGGCTTTTGATTCCTATTTTGGCTATGCCCACCAAGTTTTGGTTTCGGCAGTTCAATATATCTAGCTCAAGTATGAAAAATTAGAAATAATATGAAAAAAGAGGAAAATAGAATACTTGCTGTCAGTAACCATTTATTGTTCAACTTCAACTTTGCTTTTTTTGGTTAATTAACTCTGTGCTTTGATTTATGCACCGTGGAAGACTTTAAGGCATATTTAGGTGTCATAATTCACTTAATCAATGCAATCTTGGGCTTAAATTTGCCTTACATTTGCTCTTTGTTTTTGATTTTTATACTTTTTTTTCGTGTCTATTCTTCTCATGAGATTCCTTTGTTGACTCAAACTTTGATTCCTAGTTTTGTCCTATTTTGGTTGGAACCACCATCAAAGAAACAAGTAAAATAGTTCACCTTTGGGAGTGTGTCTCTTGGCAAGTACTTCAGTAATGAAATTTCATGCATTTTCTGTCTTACTTGGCGTTGATTGTATTTTTAAGAGTTTTGCTGGTTAGATCTCCAATACCCTTCCAGATAGTCCAATTTCAGCTTTTTGGTTAGTAGTTTTCTATTTCTGCATTTCTTGCTCTTCAATCTTTTTTTCCTATTCCATGCTTTTACATCTCTTTCTATCCAGAATGTGGTAATAATTTCAGGATGTGGCATTTTTGGGTGTACGTGTAATTACCATATCTGCAAAATAATTTTTGATATGTTTTATATTGGAATTTGTTGTTTCCCTGTAGAATCACCTCGGAGTTTATCTCGCACCATTTCTCCATGGTATGCGCTACACGTCTTTCGGACGCCATTTCACAAAAGTGGAGAAACTTAAGGAGGTCTGTGCACAAATTATAAATAAGCAACCAGCTAGTTAATCTTTTTTTTTTCTGTCTGAAAATATTCACTTTAAGTAAGGTGTCTATGCATTTACTTTGGGTACTGATACTGGCTGCTTTTGAAGTTATATTTCGTTTTATTTGGTTTTTCTATGCTGAACGAGGGTAGCTCCTCTTTCCCAAAATTTAATATAATTCCTGAGGACCTTTCTTGTTGAAAGAACTCTTCATTCTATCATGTCAGTCAATTTTTCTAGAGATATTCTTAAACTCATGTTTAGTTTGGGAGGTGCCATTTCATTGTATCATTGGATTAGAGACCACATATTTCTTCTTGCAATTTTTCTTTGCCAACTAGCTTGACTAGAAGATTTATTATAGTTTTTTGGAATTTGGAACAGCGTTATAGATTTTTTATAGTTTTCTTATAGATTTATTATTTTCTAGAGTTATTATTGTTCTCATTTCATCTGACATTCTAATGAGGAATGATGTTGTTTATGGCAAATAAGATATTTTTTACCTTGTTAGGTTTTGCATTCACTCTTTAAAGAGCAGATTGTGTTTTTATTGTTTTTAAGAGTCCAATTAAATTATAAAAAATGAATCTTCCTGGATCAGTACATACTGGCCCATTTAGTACTTACATATTCATGCTGCATGCTCTCAAGTTAGATGCTTTGTGCAATTTGCATAATTTGTAGGCATTCTAATCAATGAAAAGTGCTGATATCTATATACTGTTGTTCTACCTGTTACATTTCATGATAGATGCTTTGTGCAATTTGCATAATTTGTAGGCATTCTAATCAATGAAAAGTGCTGATATCTATATACTGTTGTTCTACCTGTTACATTTCATGATTCGGGGACTACTTGTGTAATCATGATTACTGACACTGATAGGATATGTGCTGATATGCAGATTGTGGATATGCTTCAGTGGTACGTAGAAAGCGGTGACATGGTAAAAATTTTATTCAATTCTTGTGATCTTGTTTTTGTTCTCAGGTGATAGGACCTGGCTTTGAATTGCCATTGATTTTGAATGCAAAATGTGTAACCGATTAATAACTTTCGGGGTATCAATGCAGGAGAAGAATCTTTCTTGTTGCTATCTTGAATCTTGATATTATTTTATTTGCAGCGCCTAGTTATATTGTTTGATGCTTATTGTTGCATAAATTGGTTGATTCAGAGGGTTATGATTTCTGGTTTTTGTTTACATTTCAGTCTGTAGGAGCCTAAAAAATATCATAGGAAGTTTTTACAGTAACAGGCTGAAACTGAAGAAAGAATAGAAGGATGTGGGAATTAAATGACAATGAATCCCAAATGCTAAATAGAAAGCATGATTTACATTTACAGAAAATAGATTTAGGAAGATAGTTTATGACACCTGTTGAATGTAACTTTGTAATGATCTTTTACATTATGGCCACATAATATCTATATTACTGGTGTTCATTTTGTGGCTTGATCTTCTTTTTTCTAGTGGCTCTCCCATTTTAATTTGCACTTGGGACTTGAATTGGGTGAGCATGGTTGTATAGTGGCATAACACTGTACTTGTAAATGGCAATGACATGCTCAAGCACTGTAATTGCTAATCTAACAATCAATAATTTTGTACCTAACAATGTTGAATTGTTAAAATTATATGCCACTATTTTTTGGATGAAATTAAGCTTGCTTGATTTGAAGACCCTATATTGGCGAAGTGTCAATGCTTTTGCAATCAATCGTTGCTGTAGGTAGACCTGCCAAGTATTGGATGTTAGCCTATATTCAATTTGAATCCAATCCAGTTAAGCCATATTGCATCAACAATATCAAATGGAGCAATTAGATGATGACTTGAACTGATGACCTGGTATGGTACATGGATTAAGCCTAATAGTTGAAAAAGGTTCAGTCTAGTACTAAACGAACCTTGTGTGTTGTATAAATTATTTTGCTTGTTAAATAGATTTATGCTTTATATTATCAATATAATATTACTTGTTATTTTTATTTTTAAACCCCATCCTCTGCCTTTTCCTCTTATCTACTTGTTTCTTTGTGCTCTCCTCTTTGCATTTGCTCGAGCACAGCCTTTATGCTACTTTGTTTGAGACCATCACCTACCAGCAGTCTTAAACTAGAACGGTGCTTCTCTTCGTCCCTTTTGCTGACACTTTGCTTCGCTTGCCAGCTTCTCTCCCATTAGCCCTCTCTTTGCCCTCACCCCTTTCTTTTAACTTGTGCCATCACCCTTACTGGAACACCAACCATCTCTGCCCTTTCTTTGCCCTTGCTGCTAGCTTCACCCACACTGTTCCTACTGCCATTACTCCTCTTCAACGACGTCTGCTGCCTCCTTTGTCTCATCTTTATCCTAACTTTATCTCAACTTGAACATATTTGGGATGGAACTAGATATCAATCTCATTCGAGGTGAGCTCTGGATTAAAATGGTGGCTTATTAGATCAGATAGGTAAGGCCTAAAATATTTTGTATTGAGTTTGACTTGGCCATGATCAAATCCGAACCAACATGTTAGCAAGAAGGTTTTAAGTCCCGATGAAATGGAGGCCATCCTGGCTGTCAAGAATGGGACAGGGATGAGGTTGGGACTCCGAAACCTATCTACACAGGGAGAGAGGAAAAAAAAGGAAAGGAAGGAATGCATGAAATATGAAGAAAATGAAAAAGTGAGAGAAAAGAAGAAGAAGAAAAAGGAAAGAAAGAAAGTAAAGTAGGAAGAAATGAAAGAGAAAGAAGATGATAAATGAAAAAAGAAAGGAAGGGATAAGAAAAAAAGAAGAAGAAAAAAGAAAGAAAGGAAGGCCGAAGAAAAAAGAAAGAAAGGAATGCCGAAGAAAAAGAAAGAAAGGAAGGAATGAAAGATGAAAAGGAAACAGAGAGAAAGAATAGGGGAAGAGAGATGGAGGGTATCTACCAAGATGTTTGATCGGGACAAGCCCGTCTCATAGTATTTAAAACCTTGCCTAGTAGTAGGGATGAAAATGAATTTTTTTTCTCGTAAGTATGCTGAATTTGGAAAGGAGAGAGAGAATATATTTCATTGTGAGACAAGGAAGTGACATAGAACATGTATAAGCACAAGTTAGTGCTAAACAACATATTTGGGATTGAGTTTTCTATGCAAATGAATTCAATATTTACTACAATTATAATTAAATAGGATGATTGAATAATTGAGTGGTGTAAATGTTAAATATCTCATGAAAAATGGAGACTAAGGCTTCATTTGGCATTGATACAGGTAGTAGAGCTTTTTTCTATAGAGCTTTCGTTAGCAGAGTTTTTAATAAAAGCTAATTGCTATTTGTTAACGTTGTTTTTGAAGTGTGTGGAAGATTAATGTATGTCTGGTAACCACTGAGAAAATGCTTTTAGGCCTTGTTCGAGCTTACTTTTTGGAGGGGCCAAAAGTGCTTTTTGGAGCCGAAATACTTCTGGGCGTTATATAGGTGTTTGGTAAAGAACTTAAAATAGCTTTCTAGCTCCTAGAAGTTGAAAAATCTCATTTGGCAAAAGCTCCAATTTGGAGCTTCTCTCCAAGAGCACTATCTGAAGCCCATTGGAAAGCTATGTATTGTCAAAATATCCCTAAACTTTACATTATATTATATTAATATGCAAATAATATTGTAATATAATACTATTCTAATATTATACTAAATAATACATCACATTCATATATTATAATAATATTATACTATGTAATAATAATTGTAATACTTTATATCAATATATTATGTCATAATTATATAGATATGTTACATTGCATTATATTATATTATTGCAATATATTATTATATTATGTGATGTTAGATTAATATAAAATTTGGCCGCTACTAGTTGCTTACCCTTTTTGAAGTGTCCAATCAACTCCTAGATTCAGTTGGAAGAAAGTAAATACTCAGACTAGAATAAATGCTAAGCCGTTAAACAACTATGGGGAACCAAGTTTCTCCTTCAATGTGCCAGTAGGGTAGATGTGAACGAAGTGCACTATCATACATTGAGTGTATTCTGATTTTATCCCTACATTGCTTTGCTTAACATTTCCTCCTTTGGTGCACACTGAGTGATCTTCAACAATTGCTCCATTGGGAATATAAAATCATAGATGTAGATTAAAGCTAATCTTTGGGCACTTTTAAAGATGTAGGAGTACTATAGGGAGGTAATGAAGCCAGTGTTGTGTCTTCTGATAATTTTTACAGCAAGCTAGGTAGAAAATATGGTCAGAAATGATTTTTATTAAATAGATTTATTGAAATAAGAGAGGTTGGGCTTGGTATTTTAAAGAATGACGACTTGTGGATGATAACTGATTTTAGGGAAAGATGGAAGGGATTTGTTGAAACATGAGATGTGATGCACACATCTGGTTAGAGATTACATGATTGAAACATCATATCATTAGAAAGAACTTGCAAGAAGGAATCTCTTGGCCTTCATATGAATATGCAGGACATGGTCGAAGAGCGACATCGTATCACATGCTTATTGGCCTTCCCAGTATCATGGCATATCTGCATTAAATGGGAACATATATTTGTATTGTGTTTTGGTAATTCTTGTAGATGCGATGGTCTAGGGTTAAAAAAGTTGAGGAATTTAAATTTTAAGCTTATATTTTTGTGTTAGCTTTACACTTTTCTGTCTTAGTGATGCTTGTAATAGTCCTAAGGGTCTTTTTTTTTAAAAAAAATATTCCTTTGCTTTCAGGTTCAGTTTAAGTTGTTAGGGGTTTTTTTCCCATTTGTTGAGATAATGAATAGATTATGGTCTGTTTTGGTAGAGATGGTCCAAGCCCTGAGATGATCGGGCACGACTTATCCATTTTGGCCATATAGGCAACAGATGTGGTTGCAGAGCTAAAATATCAAGTAAAAATATGAGCCTTTTGGCCTCCGGCTCACTTGTGGCCATAGGGGAGGCTACACAGGAAGCTATGGGAACAATGGAAGAAAAGAGAAGAAACAATAAAATAATGAAGAAAAGGAAGAAGAGAAACAGATGCGATGTTGACTAACCCTGCCTCTCAGTTTTTCACTACTTCCTTTCTCATCATCAAAACACAGCTGTACTGCATTATACAGTTTCTGTGATCTGTTGAACTTATAATACAACTTGCTTAGTAATAATAAGAGGGTGTTGAAATGATGCATTGGAAATGTTTTGAGAAATTGATTTGTTGGTTTTATTTTTCTTCTTTTTTTCTGTTTCGGGCTTGAGGAGTTGCCCTTGGATGGAGGATTTAATTCCATGCACAGATTTTATTTCAAAATTTGGAACATAAATATAAATTTACCAATTACTTCATGTATGAGTTGAACTTGAGATCATAACCTTCTGTGGGCACAGTTAATCAAAATTGGATCTACATGTATAAAACTAGGGATGAGTGAATGCCAAATTGGACTATGAAAGAAAGCATTAGCAAGTAGATGGGGATTCTGGTTTTCAAGACAAACTGCTTGGATGACGTTTGATTACGTGACAAATGGATTCAGGTAGATGAGGATGTTCCTGTAAGATAGAGTGAAAGAAATAAATATGCAGCCTTTGCATTTTAATATTGTTATTGAATACCATTTGGAAAACGTAAACAATTATATGACAGATTATTGATATAGGTAAATTTTTGAGTAGTGAGATGGGCCATGAGGTCCAAGACATACGGTGAAGATTGTGCACGTGTAATATTAAGGTAATTGTATGGAAAAAGTGAGAGGCTGAGTTTTTTAAGAGTTAGCACCAATTTAAATGTGGTGTTGTGTTTGAGATGGTTGCAATTCTGAACATGTGCAGCTTTGGATAATTTAGGCCTTGGTGAGGTGGGGTTCTAGAGTGCAGCTTGAAGCATGGGAAAGAAATAGAGAGGACCATAAGATTTGTATGAAGTTTGCTAGAAATAGTTGAAGATAATCTGTGATTTGGTGGATTGGCTTTGGGTGCAAGTCATCGAGGAAGTAGGTCCATAGCTGACTTTGGTGGATAACTCATGTTGTTTGTTCGTTTGCTTGCTTTTGTTCCTTTAGTGGTAACATTAGAAAACTCCTGAGACTGCATGTTGACACTGCTGATGCTCAGTTGAATATGTTTCATCAGAACTCGTGTAAATATTATTTTTTTCTTTGGAATCTTTATTTATTCTTTAGGAAATAAGGTAAAGTCAATGTTAATAATTTCTTCATTGAATTTTGATGTGCGCATTTTCAATCTATGAGCTTTTTGTGGATACTGTGCACAGCTCTCTGTATTGATTGACTAGTTTTCCGGCATTTTGGTTCTTTTTCGTTTTTGTAGTACAACTCAGTGGTCGTGTGGTGGATGGGCAACTTAATGATTAACAAATACAATTTGCACGTGACATCTGATGCAACTCTGTTCATAGAGGGCATTAGTGCAATTCATATTATTTTCTTTCTTGTTTAATTCTTGATTTTCTTATTTTCTTTCACTGCAGATAGTTGACTTCTGCTGTGGTGCCAATGACTTTAGTATACTAATGAAAGACAAGCTGGATGCTGTTGGGAAGAAATGCTCATTTAAAAATTATGATATGATGCCACCAAAGGTAGCGAATGCCTTTTGTTCAAGCTGCTTTACTTCAAATATTCTTCTGTGGATCAATTATTTCATGTAACTTAAAGATAGAATATATTTAGGTGTTTATTTGCTTATACTATTGAGTTTGTACTTGGTGCTTGTGCACTCGTGCTAACGTATGAATGCCGATACTAAGTGCGTATCGAAGATCAGGAGCAACTCAGTACGAAAAAATTGTTTATGGAACTCTTTGCACTAGAAGGTACTCGTCGGAGTGCAAAATGAATTTGATTGTAAGACTGCAAGTTATGGAAAATGTGGTTTTATGGGACATTATGGTTGCAATTTGATCTGTGCCTTACTGAAGATCTATCTATTTTTTTGAGGACCTTGTAAGGAACAAATGGCAATGTAGGATCCCTACAGCTTAACCCAAATTGATCGGACAACCTTGGAATTGACAGTGAAAAGTAATCCATGTAGCCAGCCCGCAAATTGATAGAGTTTCCATAATCTTGTCTACTATTAAATTAGATTGATGGCTATGGTAGATATAACACTCTTAGTGTAAGTATGCTGGACATAGTATGCTCATCTTTGTAGTAATATGTACATTATAAGGCTTGTTCAATGACCTGTTGCTGCGGGGGCTAAACCTACATATTTTTCATCTGTCTCATCTCCAATGTTCAGATGTTTCTGTGCCTTTATTCTTTTCTATATACTTCAAAAATTTCATGCCTTTTCCTTCTGCTTGAAAGTTGTCAAAGGACTGGGCAGGTCCAATCAGCTTAAACAGCTTGCCTGAAAAAAAAATCAAGTGCTCCAAAATCAACCAACTGGCTGGATCTATAAGTCGAAGTTTTAAGCTCTAGCTAATTCTAGTTATGCCAAGTGATATTAATGGACAATTGCTTGACCTGTTTCTGAGCCCAGCCCAGAAACAAAGAGCGAATGTCTTGGTTGGGTTTGGTCCTGGTATGTTTAGGCTGATTCAGACAATGCTGAGCTTAGTGCTTTCATCCCAGAAAAAGGCTTGGGGAATCCTTGGCCTGGGCCTTGCTGGTGCAGAGTGCAGACTTTTGACACTCTGACTCATGCATTTGTCTCTTGAGTTTTCTTTTTCTTCTTTCGCCTTGTATTTCTAGTAGGATGTGGTGATATTCATTCTTCGAGACTATAAAGGGGATAAATGGACTGTTGTTTCTCTAGAACTTTCTGTTTTTCTTTTTACATTTTCCCCCTTTAGCATGTTGTACTAAAATTTGTTTGAATTGTTTTTTTAGGTTGTTCTTTCACGTAGTAGTGTCAGATACTTCCTTATACCATATGCAGGAAGTTTTACATTCTTCTGTGGTGTATCAGATGTGGGAACAACATTTTTTACATGTTACCTTAGTTACATTGCATATTGTTGAGTTGAAGTCATTTTTAATGGTTTATGTTCCCTGTCTGCTCGTCATTTCATTGATATATGGAATGTAGATAGTTGAAAAGAATTGGTTGTTTACATTACCTTAGTTACATTGCATAGTATTGAGTTGAAGTCATCTTGAATGGTTTATGTTCCGTCTGGTCGTCATTTCATTGATATATGGAATGTAGGGAATTGAAAAGAATTGGTTGTTTACTTGTTAGGCATACAGTGAAGTTAGACCTTTACATGATTTAAATGTTCATGTTCAGACTGGTTAACTGCATTGAATATTGAGTCAAATTACTGCAAAATTAGCAATTTTACTCTCTTTCATCATTGAGCTGGTTTGAGGTGATTACTGTAGTATTATTTTTACTATCGAGTATTTGTGTAAATTGAATAAATATGAAGTGGACAAGTTTATGCCGCTTTAATATTTTCTCATAGTGAAAATTGAAATTGAGACTTATAAATGTTATTTGCAGAATGATTTCAATTTTGAGAAGAGGGATTGGTTTACAGTGCAGCTAAATGAGTTACCTGCTGGGTCTAAATTGGTATGAAAATATAAGCTTTTCATGTATGTTGTTATTTAACTTTTTTAGTGAATTGCCTATGTAATTAAATAGTTTTATAACCATAGATTTTATATTCTCATTTCATTTGTCACTGACAGATCATGGGGCTCAATCCTCCCTTTGGGGTCAAAGCATCACTTGCCAACAAGTTCATTGACAAAGCCCTGTCATTCAGACCAAAGCTCCTCATTCTGATTGTCCCCAGGGAGACTAGAAGGTATTCAACTTTTGGCTGCCTCCTGTCCTGCTTTTACTAGTTGGAATGACAATAAATGGTCAACTCTGTGGTTGATATGAAATACTTTGATGCTTTTTGATCTGGACAGAGTCGATAAGAGAGATCCAAGATATGACCTAATCTGGGAGGACTCTAAAAGACTTTCAGGGAAGGTACAGTCGAAATCAGTAGTTGATCCTGTATACTCATTTAAGTTTACCTGGGTCTTCTGGGAAGAGCCTCCATTGACGAGTAACTTGTATTTTCTGTTGCGCAGGCCTTCTACCTACCTGGTTCTGTTGATGACGATGAACAACAGATTGAACAGTGGAACTGGAGACCACCTCCCCTCTATCTATGGAGCCGCAGTGGCTGGACAGAGAGGCACAGGGAGATAGCTATAAGGCGTGGCCACATGTCCAAGGAACATGCTGGGTCTTCTGATGAAGAAAGTCAAAAAGATAGACCAGTAGATGCTCCTCCCGCAGAGCAAAATGAAGAGAGAGATTCTGCTCCAAAAGAGAAAGAGCATGAGGTTAAGAAAGATTGCGATAGTTCTTCAGTAAACCCTGTGGATAGGTCCCAAAGAAGAGAATCAAACTGTAATGACGAGGTATTGAAGGGAATAGAGAAAGATGATCTGTCAGATATGAGCATTTCACCTCCTGATAGGAATGATTACCCATTCCCATTTGAAAACCAACTTCCATCCATTTCTTCTAGAACTCTTTTAGATAGGGCGCCTTCTGGCTTGTTCGACTTCGCACTTTGTCCAGAACCCCCGTCATTCGACCAGCGTTCTTGTGGTTGGCTTGACGACTGATGGTACATATAGATCGTTTTTTGTAGACTGGGCATGAATTATAACCATCTATGATCACACGGTTTTGGAGTTTGTTACACATTGCACAAACACTTGTAAATTCTTAAGGAACTTCTTTTTTTGATATTGTTACAGTTATGAGGCTTATTTGCAGGTTGGTTTGTCGTAATGCGTTCGTGCTGTCGGTTGGGACTGCAATGCTAATTTTGTGATGGCGCAAAAGTCTGGCACGCTGGGTGTCTATCATCTATAATCCCCAAGACCCCAAGGATATATTTTTCTTTTTCTTTCCAAATCTTAAAACCAGTGTTACGCACCAAAAAGAAAACCACATCCTTCAGAAGGTTTTTTTTCTGCTCATATTTTTCCTTTTTTTTTAAAAAAAATTGTGGTTTACTAGCTGGTTGCCAGTTGTTGCAGCACTGGCGTTTCAGGTATCCATGGCTGAGATGGCATCCTTCGTGAAAAGTCGTCTGGGCAGATTTCTGGACTATGAAAGGTCAAATAGATCAGGCTGATGGCAGGTACGGTCCATAATTTGCTACGGTTCTTGTCTTGTTAGTACGTGTTTTGTCTACTTATGCCTGACTAAATTCTGATTTATATCTACACTTGGGTTTAAAAGACCACTTAAATTTTTTCATGTTTTCATATTCATCTTCCAAAAGACCAGATGAAAAAAAGAGAACCAAGTTCAGATGAACGAGGATATGGATATCGAAAGTTGTTGGCAAAAGCCAGCTTAAAGAATGATATTTAGACGACGTTATTCTACGCATCCTGATAGTATCCCTATGGTGCCTCGCGTTCCATGTTATGTCTGCTTCTTCAGGTACTTAATCAAGTAGTCACCTGATGTCCTATCAGACGGTCCCCATATTAAATATCTATATACGTATTAAAGTATATCATCAGTAAACAGTAAGTATTGTGCAACATTTGAGTGTGTGATTGGAAAGGAATTTTCCCCTTGTAGTTTTTTAGAACAATAAAGAAAAGAAAGATTATAATTCTCTTCCGTCATTCAAAACATGCCACGTCATCACTTCTAAAAGCATGGAAGTATTATCTTTTTTTTTTTTTTTTTTGCTTGAGCAAGTTGTGCATATCACTTGGGTACGAACATACCCAATAAAATCGAAAAGTAAAATGTCCCGGAGTGTCCTAGGCAACTCACCCTCAGTCGTCCACAGCATATCTTCCGTGTGGTTGGCTACATAAGCCGCAACCCAGTCCACGGCCTTGATTGCCTCTCTATATATATGTTTGGCCTGCAAGGCCATCCCATCACTGCCCATCTTCCAAATATCTCAGGTCAGGGGGTGGTCTGTCTCCATCTCGATCGGGCCCTCTGGATCCATCGAATCACTGTGGCCGAGTCTCTCTCCATCAAGATGGAGCTGGCTTGCAAAACACGTTGTGGATATCAGAGGCTGGCCTATGCAGCCCTCAACTCCGCACCAGGGACCGAGGTATCGGATAATTGATAGCCTCCAGCCGCCAAGACCCTTGCTCTAGAATCCCTGATGACAAAACCCGCTCCCCTTCTATCCCCACCATCTAAAATCGAGCCATCATAATTAACCTTGAGAGAACTCGGGAGTGGGGGCTCCTAGGTGAAGAACACCACTTGTGGCACTAGCTGAGCTCAATGGGAGTTCCAGATATCCCGAGCTATCAAAGGCCCTCAAGAGATGATAACACAACCGAGGTCAATTGCCTGTACCCAAGCTCGCTCCACCACAAACCTTGGAGACGTCCTGCGTCCCTCAAAGATCCGAGCGTTTCTGGCCAGCTAGATCTGGTAGGCTGTGTAAGTAGCGGCAATGACCAGAAAAAACTGTCGAGTGTTATCTGCCCATCTTTGAATGGCCTGAACAAAAGAATCCCTCTGCCCCCAAGTCCCCTGAGGGAGACCTGAGAGCTGCAAGTCCTCGCCCATATGCACTGAAATAGCGCGTGGTCCACCATCTCATCATCCCCGCAAGACAAACACTGAGGAGGGATCCTCACCCTATGTTTGCTAAGTACCACTAACGTCGGGAGATGGTCACGAACCACCTTCCACATGAATAGCGCTTGCCTCGGGTGTAGGCCTGACCGTCACACCCATCCACAATCCATGCCTACATCCTGGTTTTGCTGAAGAACCCTGGCAACATTCCCTACACTAACTTTAGTTCTACACGTAGACCGCCATACCCGAGCGTCCGGTCCCCCGCACCCTGGCATTGGAAGAAGCCGCACCTGCTCCGCAAGTGGCTCCCCAAACAGCAGCCTCAGTCTATCACCATCCCAGTCACCCCCTCTCGAGACAAGGAGGTCGCGCACCCGCGTTCTTTCATCCACCTCCACATTGACTATAGTCAGCCACCGCCTCAGGGGTAGAGCCCCTACCCACGAGTCCTCCAGCACCTCGATACTCCTGCCATCCGCGATTAATCATCTAGTGTTGGCCCATGCGGTTGGTAGGTACATGCCAACCTCACGCCACATGGAAGAAATCTGTCTGCCCTAGATCGCCTCAGCAGGCCCCCTTTGGCCATATCTAGCAGCCATAACCTCGTTCCAGAGCCCCTGTGGCTCAAGAAGGAATCGCACCGCATGATGGGCGATGATCGCCTCCCGCCTCGTTCGGAGGGACTATACCCCAAGGCTGCCCTCCTGGAGTGGCCGACAAATGCTCTCCCAAGACACCAGGTGCACCCCACGGCCCCCTCCATATGATCCCCAGAGGAAGCTCTGAAGAAGATGCTCTATCCTAGTCAACACTGTCTGCAGGACCATCGTGTTGGCCATAAGGTAAACCGGCATGGAGCTCAGCACCGTCCTGACCAATGATAGTCACCCCATCATAGATAGTGATGTTGCTCGCCAGTCCTCTAGCCTACTTTGCACCTTCTGAACTAGGCCTGAGCACTCTACAACCCGCAGCCTTCTACCAGTAATAGGCACCCCCAGATAGCTCCAAACTCCCTCCTGCTTCGGCATCCCGAGTATACCTCTGAGCTCTCGTCTAACATTGTGCTCCGTGCTCGGGCTGAACATGATGGTAGACTTTTGGAGGTTCACCCTCTACCCGAAACATGCACAGTACTCCCTTAGAGCCCCTTTGAGAACCCGTGCGTCCCTCACTCGCGCCTTGGCTACTAGAAGGCAATCATCCGCGAATAGTAGATGCGAAATGGGTCGGGGCTCGGGAGCAGGGATGTATGCTTCCATAGCCCGAGAGGCACATGTAGCCCACAGGATGCGCGACAACACATCCAAACGCATGATGAATAGGAAAGGGGAGAGAGGGCATCCCTGCCTCAATTCCATAGTAGATCGGAAGAAGGGCGATGGTGTGCCATTGATCAAGATAGAGAATCTTGGCCCCTGAACACAGCCTATAACCCACTGAATCCAGGTACTGTGGAAGCCAAAACTCTCTAGTGCGCTTTTGAGGAAGCTCCATCAGATCCTATTATAAGCATGCTTCATATCCAACTTGATTGCCATCAGAATACGTCTCTTCGACGCCCTCTGAAGGTCCCACATCATTTTCTGTGCTAACATAATGTTATCAGAGATGATCCTACCCCCCACAAATGCCTTCTATTCTTGGCAAATAACAGCCGATAACAGGGGTTTCATCCTACCAACTAGGATTCTTGCCACGACCTTGTACAAGGTTGTGCAAAGGCTAATTGGCCGGAAGTGGCTGGGCTCCATCGCATCTGGGCGTTTCGGTATCAGGGTAACATAGGTGGCCTTCCAGTCCTCCGCCATAGCAACATGGCTAAAGAAACATTGAACGGCCTCATCCTCGTATGATATACCAATATCTCCAAAAAAGGAAAGGGGGCCTTGTCTTCAGCCAAAGACCAAACCACCTCCCGAAGCTCCCTCTCCAATATCGGCTGGATCAAGGCCGCATTCTCCAAGTCCCCTACCCTCACCTCTGGTCTCGGTAGTCGACTAGAGTCCGTAAGGTCCCCCTCCTCCTTCCATCTAGAATGAAAGAAGTCGAACAAGACTTTGTTGACCACTGACTCCCCCTCCACCTTCTGACCCGTCTCATCACGCAGTGACCGAATCATACTCCTCTGCCTCCTAATAACCGTCGACCGATGAAAGAAGCGAGTGTTTCGATCCCCCTTACTGACCCATTGAATTCTGGATTTCTGTCTCCAGAAGATCTCCTGCTGGCACAGAAGAGAGTGATGTGTAGCGAGAAGATCCCGTAGGCTGGCCATATCACGCCCCGGAAGCTCCCCCTCTCGATCTGCTTGGTCCTGTAGGACCGCAATCGAGGTTTCTACCTCCTCTAGTCTTCAGAAGATGTTGCCCACCATCTGTCGATTCCATCAGCGAAGCCGCCTTTTTGTAAGTTCGAGCTTGCACGAGACTCTTTGCATAGCGTCACCACGTACTGGCAAAGCCCATGCCTCCTTGATAATATCCCACGATTGGGGATAAGACAACTAGATCTTTTCAAAACGAAAAGAAGAATGGTGGCTAGATCCCGAAACTGTAAGGATAAGCAACAAGCAATGGTCTGATTCTATCCTAGGGAGATGCCTCACCTAGTAGGTCGGAAAGCGGAGTACCCTCTCTGGGGACGCCATAGCCCTATCAATCCGCTCCCATATCCTAGCCATGTCTGATTGATTATTACACCATGTGAAGCGAGGCCCAGTGTAGCAAAGATCCACCAAACCATTACGCGCCATGAAATTCTAAAATTCCCTCCTATCAACTAAATCAAAGTAAGGCCTACCCCTCTTTTCTCACTTGGGCCTATAATGCAATTAAAGTCCCCTACAACAACTGTTGGAATGCCCTGGGAGACTAAGGTGGTTATCTCATCCCAAAGTACTCTCCTAACTCTATAATCCGTACTTGCATAAACCCCACCTAGCACCCACGGGTCCTCATGGTGTTCCAAAATAATCATGATCGCCTACTGGGTCCAGTTACGGAATGCATCTATCGTAGCCACCCCTTGCTTTCATAACACCAAAATGTCGTCGGACAGTCCTTGGGACTCCACCGCAAAGGACACCCAGTCGGCCTCGAAACGTTGCTGTACTTGGCATAGACTATCGCCGCACAGACGTGTCTCGCATAAGAAACATAATTCCGGACTATACACCTGCAGTAGTCTCCTAAAAGATGATGTGAATGAGGGCTTCGCTGCCCCCTTACAATTCCATGCCAATATCTTCATGGACAGTCTCCTAAAGACAAAGCCTCGGGGACCACTTGCCCCTGAGCCCCAAGGACTGTCTCCACCTCCTGGGCAGCTGCTGCCCTCAGATCCCCCTCCTCACTCGAGCCGTACATGACCGCCACCTTTATTTGTTGAACCACAGTCGGGTGATCCCCAGATGCCCTAACAGTGGTCCCTGTGCCTAGACCCCGAGAAGCCAAGGCCTCCCCTTCCTTGGCTTCCTCCATCTCAACCTCCCCACTAGGCCCAGGCGAGCAGGATCGAGGCCTCGGTGGGACCTCCGACCCTATACCAAGGCGACCTACTACCCAAGGGTCAACACCATCCCTCTGATCCCCGAGGGCTATGGCTAGGGGGTCCTCCTGTATGGGCTCGGCCTTTGGAATGCCTGTCCCAATCGAAACAAGGTCCCATCATGGGCCTGGACATCCTTACCTTGCTCCTCCTCAGCGGGCCCTGTTCCTAGGCCTAGCCCAACAGTGCCCGTACCAAAGACAAAGGGCGCGCTAGGTGCACCCCCTGCATCCTACGATAGAGGCCCGCGCATGGTCAGAGGCCCATGCATGGCCTGCTAGGTCGCGGGCGCAGTGTCCCGAGTTACTACCGGGGTCAGCCCCATTGGCTCGGGCCCACCGTCCCCCTCAAACATAGGTGCGCGCAGCGCATCTGTGCGAAGGCCCACGCGCCGCCCGCGACCTCACGGGCCAGTCACGCAGCCCGCAACTAGTTCGTGAACCGCTAGGCCCGTCTGGGCTAGCCCACGGCCCGCTTCAGCCTGGCCTATAGCCTCCTAGCCTAGTCCTAATAAATGCCCAAGGTTCCTAGGCCGCTTATTGGGCTGGCCCAAACCCAAATCCCCAGCTAGGCCGACCCTCCGCTTAGAGGGCCCATCCTCCTCCGCTCCCATCTCCGAGTCGGCCAGGCCAGCTAGCAGGTCGAAGGCCGAGCCGTCTCAGCCTCCATCCTGCTGAAGCCCGATCCTCCCTTCGCCGGTCTCCGCCGATTGGACGGCCTTTGGTGGCGATCACCGGCGAGCCACCTTCGTCGACTTTTGCCCGCCGTCCGGGTCCGGCAGGTTCTTGGGGGGGCAATTGAGGCAGCTAGGTTTGGCAATCGGGTCGGATCAGGTCACTTGTAGGTCGGGTCAGAAAATCATAAATCTGAACCCGACCTGTTTATTAAACGGGTCAGAAATTACAACTTGAACCTGTCATGTTTAATAAACAGGTATCCCGACCCGACCCGTTTAACCTGTTTAATAAACAAATAACCTGTTTGCCCAACCCAATCCGTTTAACCTGTTTGTCCAACCCGACCTGTTTAACATGTTTAGACTTGTTTAACCTGCCCAATCCAACCTGTTTAACCTGCCCAACACGACCTGTTTAGAACTGTTTAGACCCGTTTAACCTGTTTAGACTTGTTTAATTGTTTAACCCATTTAACCTGTTTAGACCTGTTTAACCTGCCCAACAGTTAAACCGGTTAAACGGGCCAGATATTTAAAACCTGTATATGATCCAATTAATAAATAGGTTAAACGGGTCGACCTGTTTACGATTTGAACCTATTTAGGCCAAACCCAAACCTGTTTATGGAGGATCGAACACGGATCCGGTTGGCGGGTCGGATTATATTTTGCCACCCTTAGAGGCAGCTCGGGTGGCATCGTGGTCGTCTTCCTCAGCTTTAGCTGACTTTTCTCCACTCGCATTGGCCTACTCCGCCGCGCCACCTGCCAGGGGCCAAATGCCGGACCCAAGTCCGAGCCTCCACGACAGCCTCCCTCCTCCTCGGTTATTGGGTCAAGCGAGTCGCCGACTCCTGCTTCGGCAATGGGAGTCTGCACCCGGCACCCAGGTGGCCTATTCTCCCACACCGAGTGCAGAAATTTGGGACAGCTTCCTAGATGAAGGGCTGCCACAGCACCATTGTCGTGCCCCGAATCTAAACTCCGAGGAGGGGTTTAGTGGCATCAGTTATCCCCTTAACTCAGGCATCAGTTAACCCATAGTTTGCCTGAGTTCGGTAACACCGTCGACCGCCACTGGCTGCCCCACCTCAGCCACTATCTGGAGGATGGTCTTGGTCGACCAGAACTCCAGCAGCAATCGGGGAAGCCGGAGCCACACCATTGCAGCATTCGCCGCGTCTACCCCGGGAACGAAGTCCGGTTTCCATGGTTCCATGGCCAGAAGTTGGCCTCCAACCACCTAGGGGCCCCCTGAGAGGACTCGATCCCGGTCAGCCGTTGATCGAAATTTCAGGGCAAGATGATCCTCGGATAGGGTCACTGCCTCCACCTCACCTTCCAGTTTTCCTCGGGCGGCCACATCTTTAGCCACCTAATTAGCCGGCACGCGGCATCTGAGGCTGCGGACAATCACGGCCAGGTCCTCCCATTCCCGGCGTCGGGCCTCGATGGGTTCTTCCTGGAGTTCTAGCACCCTCGTGAGTCAACGGTGCGGCATCTCCACCTCCGCCCCCGATGGTAAAGAGGTAACCCAGGGATTCGGCTTCACCCTGGCCCTAGAGCCCCCCCACGTCTCGGCTGCACCGGGCCATTGCTCTTGGTGGCCCTTGTCCCTTGGTTCCCTAAAGAGGAAGCAGAGACAGAATTAAACGAAAAAGAAATAGGGGACTTACCTGGCCTGCGCTCCATCTGACTCATACCAGGCCCGATCACAAGCACCCTTCCTCCACTGGGTGGGTAGATCGGGACACCTCCCATCGCCACAGAAGACAACCCCAGGCCGCCCGAGAGCCACTACCACCCCAAGCTCCTCAGAGTAGAATCACCGGGTTATCAATGCCACCAAGGTTCATCACACTGTACACCTGCCCCGATCGCTAGGAAAGCCACACTAATCAACCGAAGCACCACCCTTCCAGCTAGATGCCCCTCAGAGCACCGTCGCTGGACTAGCCGTTTGTTTTTTCACTCTACACCAGAGCTTCTCACACTAAACTAGTCGTTAGATTTCTCACTCTACACCAGAGCGTCTCCCACTAAACTAGTCGTATTCCTTCTTCTCTGCAATTTCAAGTAAGCTCGGAAATAACGAGACAACATGCACGATGCTGATGTACTAATGTCCATAACTTGGAGGGAGGGTGAAAGTAGTAGATGTTCTATATTTATATGTGCCATTTTAAACTCAAACAACTCTAAGAGCCTTTGGCAATAGATGTTTTTTTTTAGAGCTCAGATTGGGTACTACTATATCTATATCTATGTTTATTTTGTTTGACGAATATAGATAGAAATATGGATGCTAGTTGGATGTAAAATTTTATATCTATATTTGTTTTAAATGAATAAAGATACAAATTGAATGTCGGAAGCATGGATATAAATACGGATTAATTTAAATAAATAAATTTTATGATCACATAATAAAAAATATTACTAAGATTATCAAGTTAATAATATATTAATATGATCACTTATTTTACTTAAAAATTTATGAGTGCTAGATAAAATTATTTAGAATTACAAATAGAATCGGATAGTTGTCTATCTATATTCATATCTATTTTTTTTTGACGTATATGAATATGGATACATATATAAGTTAAGTACTCGAAATTTTATCCATATTTAGATAGATTCGAATACGCAATTGGATCCAGATGAATAGTATTCCATTCACTTTCACTCCTTTTTTCTTTTAAATTTTATCCTTAACTTCTCACAAATGATTTTATTTTTTAGCTAAATTGTGATATGGTATTTCATATTTAAATAGAAGGAATGATCCATGTAAATGTGGGATGAGAATCATGGAGGTAAACTGAATTCCAATACCTTAGCCGCCATTGCCAAAGCAAAGAAAAAAAATAGAGATTTCAGCCTCATCCAAAAAAATTAGCAAGCACCTACCCCAATTGCGTTAATGGGTCACTAAATGATGGTGCATAGTTAAAAAAGCCATTTTCACGTATTCCTAGCACCCATATGTACTGTCGACCTACTCAACATGCAGGCCGGGCTTACCCTAGGATCCCATTTAATTTAGTCAGGCACGAGCCTGGCTCAGCCTTTGGGCCTACTTTCAAGGACTGAGATCCCTCTCCCTCCTCTGATGCCCTCCGTCTCCTCCCCACATGGCCATCGAGCCCTCCAAAATATCCCCATCAAAGACCTTTATAAAGAAGAAGCCAAAAGCCCTCGACGACTACACAAGGGGGAGTGTGTATCTTAGGAGCAGAGTATTAGGCGCAGACTGGAGGGCTGGCATCTCTTTTCATAATGGGCAGGATTACTTTGTTACGATATGTTCTTAGCTCGATTTCGATATATTTCCTCTCCAACACCATTGTGCCCCTTGCATTGTTGAGGGCGATGGAGCAACTGAGTAGAAGTTTCATTTGGAGTCAGCGAGGGGGAGAGAGAGGTGTGCATATGCTTTCTTGGGATGCATTCTGTCTGCCGACGAGTGATGGTGGGCTCGGGATCTACTCCTTACTTGAGCAGCGTGAGGTACTTGCCACCAGACATGTTGCTAGGTTTCTTGTGGAGCCGGACAGCTTATGGGGCTTCTTGATGAGGGCCAAGTACGGGGGGACAACAGGGGCTCCCGTCTTTCGCGTTTGCCATTGTAGTTCCTTCATTTAGAAAGAGATATGCATTTGAGGCCCAGGGATTCTTGAGGCGATCAGGTGAGAGATAGGTGATGGGCAGAGAATCGATATCCTTGAAGACAAGTGGTTGTCGGCATTGCTGTTGAGTGGGTGGCCCACCTTTCTGGACCCGGCACGACTGGTGGGCCACATAGTCAGTGATCTTCTTGTCTTGGGGGAGCGGAGGTGGGATGAGGACCTTATTCGGGAGGCTTTCGGGGAGGCTCTGGTTGGGCGAGTTCTGATTGTGCCAATCACCACCGAGGTGAGGGCTTATTTGAGGGTATAGAACAGCTCCGGCGGACCGCGGGTGAGCGCCCGAGACCTTTGAGGGCTGATGGCGAGGGCCCCGATGCGATAGATTGAGGGAGCTTGGATCTGGCGGCTGCGTATCCACCCCGGGGTGGCCATGTTTATTTGGAGGGTGGCTTGGGGGTACCTACCGACCGGAGGTGTACTGGTGAGTAGAGGTTTGAGGGTGTTCCCTACCTGTGGAGTTTGCCTAGGGATGGAGGAGACCATTTGCCTGCCCTATTTTGTTGTTCGCGGGCGGCCAGGTTTGGCAGTGTGCGGGGCTCGTCGTCGTCATCGGACGAGGCAGGACCCCGTCGAAGAGCTTTCTCCTTTGGTTGCGGGAGTCGGTGAGGAGGCCAGACATGGTGGAGTGGTGGGTCCAGTGTGCCTATTTGGCCTACCATGTTTGGCTGGATAGGAACGCCCGGATCTTCAAGGACAAGTGGCTTGCACCCAAAGGTGGTGGCGGGTAGAGCCTTATTTATGCGTCGGAGTTTATTAACAGTGCACTATCCTATTCCCTCAAGGCGGCGAGAGACATTTGGGTCTCCCATCCAGCTATGTCAACGACCAGATTTTTCTTTGTTTCCTGAGAGCTCCCATCCCCTGGATTTCTTAAGGTAAATTTTGATGGCAGTGCTGCTGATCGGGATGAGTGGGGGGAGGGGGTGTGGGTAGAGGTGGGCATTGGGCCGGGCCATCCATGGCCCGGCACGAAGTGGGCCGTGCCCTTGCTACAGTAACAGGCTGTGCTAGGCACGGCCCATATAAGGGGGCCGGGCTGGGTTAAGAATTTTTAGCCCGTGGGCCGAGCCTGGCACGGCCCATAAGGGCCTGGGCTGGCACGATTCGTGGGCCAAGCACGGCACGGCCCGCGAGGTAGCCCGGCACGGCCCATAAGGGCCTGGGCTGGCACGATTCATGGGCCAAGCACGGCACGGCCCGCGAGCCAGCCCGGAACAGCCCATAAGGGCCTGAACTGGGTCTGGGCCGGGCCAGGCACGGCTCGTCCCCCTTAAAATAAATAGGAATAATTTTTTTTAATAAATTAATAAATATTGGGAACTAAGGATTTATTAATATAAAGCCACCTTAATGGTGAGGGGTTTGGCATAGACCCCTACCAGTTTATTAATTTAAATCAAAAATGTCCAAACCAGTGGTAGGGGTCTATGTACAATTATAAAAATGTCCACCTTTTTTTTTGCCAGAAGGCACGGCCCATCTCGTGCCACGCACGGCCCGTCTCCAGGCCCGTGATGGGCCGTGCCAGGCACGGCCCGTCTCATGCCCGGGCCCGGCACGGCCTGCCACCCCACGGGCCTAGGGCCGTGGGGTGCTTAGCCTTTAGGCTAAGCGGGCGATGCCCAACTCTAGGTGTGGGCTTTATTATCAGAGATCACCACTGCAGGTTTATGGCAGCTAGCAGTTGATGGACCTTTGATACCTCCATCGTTGGTGCGGAGCTGTGAGTGGCATCAGAGGGTCTTTCCTTTGCGAGGCATGCTTTAGGTGCAGAGTACATTGACCTAGAGAGAGACTCGGCCTCGGTGATTGAGGGATCTGTGGGCGACTCTTAGAGTCAGATGGGCAGTCCATGCTCCTTGACATACAAGGGATGGCAGGAGATTGCGGCTCCTTCAGGGCTATGCATATGTACTGAAAGGCCAACTCAGCTGTTGATTGGGTGGCCTCCTACGCGACGCATCACTCGAATATTTTTTTTGGGTGAATTTGGTGGATGTTTCCTTGTTGCTTAGCCTGCTTCTGTCTTGTGATTAGTCTGCTTCTGTCTTCTGATTTTCTTAGCTGTACTTATATATGTTTAGTGTGAGGAGTCGGCGTAAAAAAAGAAGAAGAAAATAAATGAAAATAAAAAAGCAGCTCCGATCATTATGCCACCAATGTCCATCTTTGGACCCTCCCACTGTTCCACGCAAAATGGCTGGACCGCTGAAGCTTACCTGGGGTATCGCTGCTGCCCATCTATGCGGCCTTTGTTGCCCATGACGTCACCGAGTGTGCGACGCCCAAGGGGTGGTAGATGATGGACGAGTGCTTACCTGTGGCAGCCGGCGCGGGTTTGGAAGGGAAAACCCTAGGATTCGAGGAGATGATGGACATAATGGAACAAGCCTTGGTGACGAAGTTCTCTCTAACATTTACTTGCTTGCTCCTCTTCTCGCTCTGCCTTTGGCTCTGGGTATGTGGATAAGAGAGCAAAGGAGAGAAGCCAATCGAGTTGCAACAAGTTTCTGAGTTGATGAGCACCCTCGGCGAAGGATTTGGAGAGGGTAAGGAGGCAGGGAGGGAAGGATTGGGGAGAAGATGGGAGTGATGAGCGGGCAGGGCATAAGGAGGAGACGACCATGGGCTTGGCCAGGCTGATGAAAATCCAAGTTCGGTCTGTTCGATGGGCGGGCTCAAATTTTTAAAGCCCGAGTCAGCCCACCAGGCTTTAAATCCAAGCCCGGGCTGGCTTGAAACTTTTTGGGCTTGAACGGACCAGGCGGGCTATCCAGTATTTGAACAGACCCATGTATTGAAAAGTTACTTAAATCAATTTTTGAAGTACAAAGCAAGGCTACATCAGTCACAAATTTGACATATAAAATTAAATAGATCATGTATATAGATTTGTGAGTGAAAAATTAAAAAAACAAAGATTGCTAAAATTTGGGAAAGGATTCATTTAACTATAAATTATAAAAAAGAAAGAAAATAGTTTTTTTAAAATTTTTAATATTTGTTCATATGAGAATACTCGTAGTAGACACCAAAGCTATAGAGTATAACACTTTAGCAACTAAAACAATTAAATAATTTAGAGAATTGTTTGACCTTGGGAGAACATGTTGAATAGTTCAAGAAGTTTTCAGCCATTTCTTTTCTTTAGTCGACACGTGATGTGCTAGATTAAAGTGAGTAAGCCGAATTCGTCAAATAGTTGGACGATTTCTTAGTCGCCCTGATGTCGGCGTTCGCCTTGATCACATGAGTCGCAAAGCCGAGTTCTACCGAAATCCATAGGATCACAGCCGACCATCAGGGCATCAGGTACTTCGTCGCATCCCCCCAGTCACGTCGAACGCACGTGCAGGACGCCGGTATATTAAAAAACACGGCAAAATAGAGTGCCGAGTTATCGTTGACACCTCCTTCCCTCTCTCCCCATCCCGCCCCCCTTCCATCCCTCGCTTGGCTCTCCCTCTCAAATCTCCCTCCAATCTCCCTCATCTCTTGCGGGCGCTCTCCTTCTCTCTCTCGCACTTAGAGGGACTCAGCTGCCGACCCTCGCTACTTTTTCCCGCCTTCGATATTACCATCAGCAGCTTCCTAACCCTAGCCTTTCTCTTGTCTCAAGAATCAACTATTTTTCGCCTAAGGTTTGCATCACGAGGTATGATCGCTTTCTACCATCCTTTGTTTCTCTTTTTTCCATTCAATTTTTACTTCTAATTGACTGATACGCGATTTAAATCACACTGTGTATGTCCTTTTTTTTGAAGGTTGAAATACTGTGTTCTTGCTCTGTTGTCAATAGTTGCTGATGTCTGGTGATGGGATTTAGTTTTTTGGTTGCTTTTATTCGTTACTTGGTTTCAGGACATTATAAATAGTGTTCTATTACGGGTTCTTGCTTATGGGTTCCTTGTGGGTTCTTGCCCTGTTGTTTTCTTCCTTGTGGATTCTTGCTCTGTTATTGGTGCTGCCACATGTATGCTGATGAGATCTAGTTGTTTGTTTGTTTGGGTCCTTATTACATTCCAGGACACTAGAAACTTGCTACATGTAATCTGGCAATGCAAGTTGTGAGATAGCTGTTGTTCAAGAACTTGTCTTGACGTGCTAATTTCAAAAAAAAAATTAAATGCCTGCATACAGATACATACACCTATGCATGCTTGCAGTTTATTTTAAAAGATAGGCGGATTTCATTATCGTTTTGGCGATTATTAATTTCCTTTGCTTGAAGATGTGCCCACATATGTATTTCTCTTGGCTTTGGCAGTGTTTTGATGTTTGTTTATTAGATGATAGTGTTTATTAGTCAAAGTTTTAGTTTTGGATTTATTGGTGAGGCTAATAACTTATTATCTGAAAGAAGCCACAGAGGAATTCAGAAAACACGAGAGATTAAACAAAGAAAAGGAATATACAGTAGAATGCTGGAGACATCTTCATATGAGATCAAGATATAAGGAAATATTTTCGAAGCTTGCACAATTTGTTTTGCATTCTTCAAAAGATATGTTAATTAAGGAAATTTTTTTCTTTGGATCATTTTAGTTAGGGAGGGGTTTGTTATCCTCATTTGCACGTTCTTATTTGATCATAGATATAGTAGAGTCATAGTTCATTTTGTGTGTTAGGTATTTATGATATATATTTAACATTCCATGTTTATAAATTTTGAAATATGCCTATAATATTATAATATCTGCACCGATATATGTTGTATTTTCAACGTTACCTTCTAAGTTTTCTATTCCCAATTTAAGGTTTTTTATATTCCTATTTTCCAGATGGCAAATCGTTTACAGCCTGGTCCAGTTGATAAATCTGTACTCACGGATCAGGCACGCCACAGATCAACAATTATTGAATCTGGACAGGTAAAAGCTGATCTATGGAGTTATTTTTTGTTATTTCATTTATTTATATCATATTTTGATACATATACTGTCTTGCAGGCTTTGAAACCTATTAGATTTGTTGAGCATGGTCGCAAATTGAATATGTGGAATGTGGAGCATGAAGGAGTTCTAGAACTCCTTAAGAGAGCTGGCTTTTATTACTTATCCCGCTTAAAACGGATACACTTGGATCATGCACTACTGAATGCATTGATTGAGAGATGGCGGAGGGAAACACAGACCTTCCATCTGCGACATGGAGAGATGACTATATTATTGAAAGATGTGGCTATACTGACAGGCCTCCTTGTAGATGGACTTCCAGTCACTGGCAAGACCAGCTATGACTGGGAGCAGCTTTGCATGGAATTATTAGGTCAAGCCCCTGATCAGGTAAAGGGTGGATGTGTCAAAATTGACTGGCTTTATCAACAATTCCATGCAATACCAATTGATGCAGAGCAAGCTCAGATTGAGTTTACTGCTCGAGCATACATCATGTATCAGATAGGATGCAGTTTATTCCCAGACCCTAGTGGGAACCGAGTGCACCTAAAATATTTGGCATTACTTAGAGATTTTGACATGTGTGGTCAAATGGCATGGGGTGCTGCAGCACTTGCATATCTATACAGAGAGTTGGGGAAGGCCAGTTTGGTTGGAAAGGCTGAGTGCTGTGGTTTTTTGACACTGCTTCAGGTAACATAGATTTCTTTTGATAATTATATGAAATAATATATATGCTGCCTCATATTTTGTGACATTTCGTGCATGAATTATTTTTAGATATGGGCATGGGAGCACCTTCATGTAGGTTGCCCTCTACGCTTAGAGCATTCACAGGGTGATGGCAACCTAGATGACAAACCACTGGGATCTAGGTAATAATCTCTCATGTTTTATTAAATCAATAGGTTCTCTAGATGTTTACTAATAAATGAATGTATTTAGATGGAATGTCCCATTACGATGCTTTGAGAATGTTAGAACCTCAGATATTAAGTTTTATCGCAAGGAGCTTGATACCCAGATGGAGTCTCAGGTATACTTGAGCTATATTATGATGCATTTCAGATCACATCTACATGTGAAAATCAGGCAAGTAATGCTAATATATTGAGTGCTCAAACATTTGTCACTGTAGGTCATATGGGATCCGTATACACCAGAATTGATGGCAAGGGTACCAGCTCATTGCATTGCTGGATCAGAGGTGTGGTGCTCTAGAATACCTTTGATCTGTTATGAGATTGTGGAGATGCATGTTCCAGACCGTGTGTTAAGACAATTTGGGATGCTACAACACATCCCAGAGACTGTGGAGGCTGTGGACCGATTGACGAGGCAGGGTAGATCTGATGAGGATTGGTCTGTGTATCATGAGCAGTATATTACGCGATGGACTGACAGGTTATCTTCTGTGGTAACAGAACATGAGTTTGCAGATCCAGACCCCGTCAAAGTATTAGAGAGTTACATGCAATGGTATTGGAGCATTACTCGTCGGTGGATCTCTACACCTGTTGATCGTCCAACTATATCTGACCAGCCACGAGTGAACATTGAGAAAGTTTTGGTATGTTATCTTTACATGGAAGCATATGCTTAATTTATATTATATAGCTGCCTTATTTTTACTTCTCTGAATCATCTTGTAGGTCGATCTAGTAATTGATGTACGAGAACAAATAAGAAAGATGTCAGCCAATAAGGCAGTGGTTAAGAGTGTCGCTGAGACTCTTACTCAGATTGAGAACCGCATCACCACAGTCCTAGATACCCTCCCGTTTGATGTTCCTCTTCCAGCACAACAACATGATGATGTCCACCCTACTGCTTCCCAGCGCCGTCCTGCCATACGACGTCGTACGCATCATCATAGTCAGCCATCTGCTTCCACAGATACTGCCACAGACACAGAGCTCATGCCATCTACTACAGCATCCACTGAGCCAGTGCTACCAATCTGTGTTGCTGTTGCCACTGAGCTTGCTTCATCCAGTCCTGCCTCCACTGAGCCTTTGCAGCAGATCCCCACTCCTGTTGTTGTAGAGCCTGCCTCATCCTCTCTTGCTCCCCACAACATGGAGTTGACTCCATCCACTCCAACCTGCACTGGTCATGCACCACCCACCATCACTTCCATTGAGCCTATTTCATCCAGTCCTGCCCCAGCCCTTCTGGAGATGGAGCCATCCATTTCAACCTCCATTGAGCATGCCATGCTCATACATGCTCCTGCCACTGCAGAGACTACTTTGCCTGCTCCTGCGCCAACCATTATAGAGCTGGAGCCATCAGTCTCAGCCTCCGTTGAGCATGTTGCACCTGCCCTTTCTCTAGCTGCTGCAGAGGCTGCTTCATCCACTCCTGCCTCCGTCATTACTGAGACAGCAACTTCCACTCTACCCTCTGCCGGGCCTGTGCCACCCAACCCTACTTCTTCTCCAGAGACTTCTTCATCCACTCCTACCACTGTCATTATTGAGCCAGCACCATCTACTCTGGCCTCAGCTGAGCCTGTGCCACCCGCTCCTGCTCCTGTTGTTACAGAGCCTGCATCATCCCCTCTTGCCGCCACCGTCACTACTCCACCTATTTCCACCCCAATTATCACATATTCTACTTCACCCACTCCTGACCGTGTTATCAAGGAGCCAGCACCATCCACTCTTGCCACCGCTATGATGGACACAGCACCATCAGTCCCCGCCCATATTGAGGCTCCAAGTGCTTTTTCTATCCTTACTCAGGCTGTTCAGTCCCTTATCCAGCAGGATTCTCAGAATGGTGAGGCTTCTATTACTGCTAAACGCATGGAGGAGACCCATGAAGTTAAGGCTATTATTGACCCTGTGAAAACAGAGGCTCATGAAGCTAATGCTCATATAGAGGGAGCTGAGGTGCAAAAGACAATGGATGTTACAGATATCAAGTTCCAAGAGGCTCATCATCACATGGAGGCCAATGTGCAAGGAACCAAAGAGGGTCGTGAGGCTATCCATGGCCATGGTCGTGTTAGAAGTTTTGTGAGAAAGAGGAAGAGGAGGGTCTATCAACAAACCTCTTCTGCCCCAAACTGAATTCCTGACCTTTGAACGGTTTCATTTCTTGGATGCCTCTGGTGGGTTCTTTGGGAACCTCTGGCCCTTTAATCTGCCCCTCATCATTTTGGTCCTCGTCCTCCAGCACCCTGTATATTTGCCTCCGAAATTCTTCATGAGGAGTCCAGCCACAATCTTACTGGAGGATGTCAGGTTTCCTTTGGAAAGCAGGCTATGTTTTGTGGTTTGAATTATTCTTGTAGGCTAATGAAAAAAAAGTTTAATGCAATGGGGGCACAAAAAATATTCATTTAAAAGTTGTGACCACTCAGCCGAAGGAAGACCGTGCCGTTAATAATGTTGGTTGCTGAACTACATATTCAACTCTGGTGGAGTTATATGATAGAATTTAAAACTATAATAAGTTTAAAAGGTCCACTTATGTTATTAATTTTGTGTATCCATAGTGTATGAACGCTACAAAGGTAGTTGAAGATCAAAGGTGCACAGAATGTTGCCTCCTTCTAAGGTAAATATGACAATTCTACTAATTGTTCAATTTATCTTGTATGGAATGTGGATGACTAGCAATTTACTGGTAAAAAATATTTGTGAAGTTTCTATTGTAGCTACAATTAAATCTGGTCTGAGTATAATACATCCAGCTTAAATTTTTGTATGAAAAACTTTGGACTGTGGAGTTCAGGATAATTGCTATAATTAATGGCATGCAGTTTGATCTGTGCTTATCTGAAGCTCTGCCTACCTAAGCATGCTTGGCCTTAAATAGGTCTAGTGACTATATAGGATCCTATCACTTGCCACAAATTGATCAGGTGGCCTTGGATAGGACCGACACTGAATTTGAGTCTGCATGACCATTGCAAAACTAGTTGAAATAAGCCTTTTCCATGTTTACTTTTTCTTTGTTGCTGTAGATTGATGCCTGCAGTAGATATATCACTATTTGGATTAGCATGTTACATGTGCATACGTAGCCATCGTATCTGTGAAATATATTCTGCCAGACAATTTTATTGACATCTCTTGTTTGTAAATGATATCCTGGTAGCAAGGAAACAGATTGATGTCAATATGTTGAGATAATTCTACATTTGGACTTCAAGATGATTTAGATATTATGTGCTTTGCTGGTATCACAATACAATCAATTTAGCAGCTTTTCTGTGGGATCGCCCTCGTGTTCTGATATCCTTTCGATTTGCGTGACTGCTTTCCGATTAAGGTATTTCTTGAGTTGTGCACATGTTTTGTACTTAATCGAACCTATTAATACAATATGAACATTGACTATTCAATGTTTTGAGTCTCAGTACCAGAATCCATCAGTAACTTATTGATATCGGTCAGATCGGTGCAGTGTGCCTCCCTTACCAACATGTGGTATGCTGCCGAAGCTGGCACAACAGCTGTACTATGTGTCGGTCCAGCTGCGTACTGAGCCCTTGTACGTACTGATGGCATTCCAGGTCAGTTTGTTACACCTTGAACCGGCCGATACAAGTTGGTACTTAAAACCATGGGATTATATATTTTCCAATTTTGGCAGGTTAGGATTGATTTCCTTTTTCCCCACTTCAACCAATGCATTTTCAGTGCATGCCTATTGTAAATGCTACCACCTTACATGAATATGGTAGTTATGACTTATGATTGGAATCTTTGAATTGAGAAGTTGAATTTGACAGTTACGTGCCAGCAGATTCTCCTAGGATTATGTCCAATTTTTTAGAAGACAAGATCAAAGAAAGGTTTGGGCTACATAGAATATGAGTATGATTTATATGCTTGCCTATTAAAATTTTTTAGCAGTTGATTTTGAGACGGACATGATCTCCACAAAAAGCAAAGATCAAATCACAGATTTTGTTTATTGAAGAGCAAGACAACTGGGTAATCAGATCAATTTTTTCTTGTTATGGCAAATATGATTGCTTGCTTGACTTTTACCTGTTGATGCCAAATGCAAATAGGATCTTGCATCTGCTTGCAGCCCGGCATCTAGATGTTTATATATCTTCTTTTGCTTCTATGATATTTTTGAAATCTCACACATGCTTCTGTGAGCTTTCCTTTTCTCTCATCACAATGTATCATCATGGTACATTGACATATTCATTCTTCATATAGATATGAAAAGAATAAATACAATTCAAGTCTTTATGATCTGGGCTGGAAAATGATTGCTTGCTAATAGTCCCTTTGATTTTTTAAAGGAAAACTTTAGTGATTTACTTGATTCTTCCCCCTTACATGTGTATGTATGGAATGGTCTAGTGAGCTGTGTGGCTAAAAAGAGATTGCTTGCTAATAGTCTCTTTGATTTTTTTTTTTAAGGAAATCTTCAGTGATTTGCTTGATTCTTCTCCTTACAGATTTAGGATAATTAAAACATTAATTATATTAGTGACAACTTAGGGCCTATTCGGATAATCCTGTGGGATTGGGAATAGGATTTCTGATGCTAAAGTTAGCAGGCCCGGCCCATATCGACATGAAGATCACATACCAAATGTTCTATGGACTAGTTTGAGATTGACCAAGACCGTGATCTAATTTCTTCTCGCTAGATGTCTAAATTAGACACCAAAGGTACAATTAAACCAGAAAACTTAACTTCAAATTTCTGTCCTATTTTATTCTAGAATTTTGTAAATTTTGAAATTTAAATAGTTCTTTCTGTTATCACAGCAAACACATGTTGGGCACCTAGGCAGCCCCCACCTAGGTGCTTGGGCGACCTGGATACTAAGGTTTTGGCTATTGCATAGGTGCTTAGGCTCACACATAAAGACTGTTTGGTGCTCTGGCCAGTTTTTAACATATATATTAATGACTTAGTAGCTTAATCAGTAAGTTTCCTTGTAGTTTAATTTATGTTAGTCCACGACTTTTGCTGTAATATTAGTGTTGTATTTTTTTTAATGGTCAACCTGAAATAGTTGGGAGATGGTTTCATTAAGGTTATATTCTTTCAATAAGTTTAGAGAAACTATAAGTGCATTCTCCTATTTGAACAAATGAACTTAATTTAATCATGGCATGTACAAAACTTAAAACTTGTAGCTTCTGTACCTTTATCAATGTATGATGCTTTTAATAAGTTTACCTTATCTGTATTAAACATACATTCATGTTCTTAAAATATCTACGTATATGTGAAACTATAAGTTATAATATACAAATTTTAAAGAATTATTAGGTTTATCTATTTCCAGTTACCCACTCGACAACATGGCATCCTGCTCAGGTGGTTTGCCAACTTTGTTTTAATGCATTATAATTGCTATTGTGTGAAAACCTTCAAGTGTTGTTTTATGGCCACAAGTTGCTGCAGATGTCATGTGCTGAATAATTATGTTCGCTGCATGTGCCAGTATCCGGTTATTGTAACCACCAAGCCTAATCACAACTATTTGTATTTATCTGTTTAAAAATATCACAACCTTTGTGGTGTACTTTTTTCAACTTCCGTTGTTCCCTTTGGTGAGCAATTGGCCATATTATAATAGATAGTTCTCAGAAGCCTCACTTAGGAATTAGGACACAAGTTGGGGTAATGTCGATCCGAGCTGTGGACATAGCCCCACTTGTATTGGTTTACATCCACATTTGGTGTGACAAGTGGAGGAATTGCCATGTCAGATATGTATTCATGTGTATACAGCATTGCTTGTGACTGGGAAGTAGATGCCTTTGTTCTACTATTGGCAATTGCAATAAGTTTCTTCATGTAAGATTTGATGATTACCAAAGCTTTACAGATTCAATGCCAGATATGCGTAATATACTAACACAGTAGGAAAGGATGAAAGGGCGATTTGATCGTCGAGATTAATAACACACAAATAGAAGCATGCTAGATTGAAGAATCCTTCATTTGGTGAAGGAAATTCTTCTAAAGAAATTTTACCATAGTGTATTAGACGCATATATAGGACATAACCTCTAACCCTAATTCGGGCATTAAATCCGGTACATAATCATACTCGAAATAGGAGTCAAAAATAAGGAAATATGTCGGAACTATTCTACTAAAAATATAGAACCCCGACTAAAATTCGATATCCAATGAAAAATTTATAGGAAATAAATTAAATGGTTGCTTGTTAAAGCCTTTGCCCATGAATCTGTTGGCTCCTGTGAAGGTTGGCATGGTCCAGTTGGTCATAGTACCTACTGGCTGCATCTAGTGCTCATCATATATTGATTGGATTATAATTAAAATGGAGCTAATCTGTTTATACGATTTAGTTGTTTGTGATGAAACGTTGATTTTCTGCCTCAAATATTAAACTGCATAACTGTGATGGAAGTTGTGAGATTAGACCTTTTAAAATAGTCATTTACTGTGAATCATAGCTGCATGCTTAACAATGCTGGTTGCTGAATGTTTCAATTTTGAAAAGGGAGACTAGATTAAAGTGCAGCTGAAGGGATTACCTACTGGGTCTCAATTGAATGAAAGCTAAACCTTCTCATGCATGTTATTTATTTTACTGACTTACCATGAAATCACGTACATACCTATATCGTCATAGCTTTTAAGTTTCTTATTTTATTTTTGTCAGACCAGTTCTCATTTTATTTATCTCGGACATTATAATGGGGATCAAGACTCCTTTTGGGATGAGGGCATCTTTTGCCAAGAAGTTCATCCCCATAACTTTAAGCCAATGCACTTATTCTTATCAATATGAAGAAGAGATGGTGTTGACTTTTGGCTGCCTCCTGTTAACATAGTTTGAAAGGCACCACTGAGGATTCATGTGTTATTGATCTGAAACAAGTATTTGTGATTGTGCTTTTAAGTTCATTTTGTAGTTTTCTTTAGACTAGTTGCAAAGATCCACCATATGAGCTAGTCTCTAGAACTGCTGAAAACTTTCAGCAGATGCATGTTAAGAAGTTAGATAATGTTCCTACAGGATCTGCAACTTTTGCATTCTGTCGAACAGTTCTGTTCCTGGATTTGTTGATGTCAGTGATAAACAAATGAAGACTGGAATTTCGAATTTGAAAGCAGCGTCACTATTTGGAACCTTCACAACTGGACAGCAAGGGACAGTTAGCATGAGGCACGATCACGAGTCCTAGGAGCATGCAGAGTCTTCTGATGAAGGAACTAAAAAGATGGATCTACAGATGCTCCTCCAGCAAAATAATATTTTGATGATGAATATGAAAGGGTCAGGTAAGAGGGACACGAGATCTTCAAAAACTTTCCTATGTAATTCTTTTGAGGAGAATCAAAGTGTAAGGATGATGCACCCAAAAATAGAGAGAATGGTGGTCAGACATAAGCATTTCATCTCCTCATAGAAGTGAGTACTAAAACAGCTCTGAAAGTTTTTTAAGTCCAGCAGGTCGCATTGGAGCTCCCCTGGAGAAATTTGTTAAGGTGGTGTGCTAGTTCATGATTTGAGTTTGGAGATAGCGCCTAAAGTATCCGAAATCTGACCGACGGTATTGGCCTGGTACTCATAGTGCTAATGGTACTCTTCAAACAAGAAGAGCTCACTGGTGGAACCGGCAGGCAGTGCTCGATATGGTATGCAAACTCTGTAGTTCTTATGGTGTACAACAAAAGGCAGAACCATCAATGGATCATAATCTGCATGGAAGACGATCATAATCGGATGCATGCTGCTGGTATTACACAGAACAGAAGGCCAAGATGACCCAGTCGGTGAGGAGCAGCTGCATATTAGATGATAAATGAAGCATTTGATTGTTTCATGATGCAACTAAAACTTGGAGTATCCCTTTTGCCACATATGCTACCTGGTGAGCTGTAGTCATCTGGACTAGCTTGGATTCCTGAAGGACTCTCCTACTGGTTCACTGTGCTCTTGCTTTTGGTTGACAGCCCTCATTCAGGCATGCTTTTTATGGTCAGCTTAAAAACTGCGATTGCACTAAATGTTTATTATCTTTGCAGTTGAATCAAAGAGGCTGTTATTACGTACATGTAACTCAAAGAAGCTGACATTCTGTGGGAAAAGTTGGCTCTATTGTTCAGTAGCCTTGAAGGCTAAAGCTGTAGGTTTCTGTTGAACTTATCTAGATTTATACCCCGTTATGCCTTAGACCATTTTTCAGCATATTTCAATGCCCTACATCTTCACTTGTATCTTGTGCCAAATGCTTTGATGCTTTCACATTCATCTTGGAAATTTTGAAACTTCTCTGCCGGCAGAACGGCCGAGGAGAGAAGGTGCCAATTGGAACCTCTTCTGTGTGTTGGATATTTCTGCTGCAGTCAATTTGGATCGGACGATGCTAATTTGGTGCTGGTTTCAGTAGCCATACACTTGACTTGCTAGAATCTGTAGCATCTGGGAAGCTTTTTCTCGTATCTTAATATGAATTACTTCTGCAGGGGAGAAGAGCCCGCTATCTAATGCAGCATTATGAATAAATGCTTGCCCTAGACTGTAAATATGGAGCATATGAAACAATATACATGAGAGCAATACATAGTACACCTACTCTTACTTGATTTATGCAACACCAGCCTACATTTACCCAAGTCGTCACCTTAGCTTTATGAGTTTGAGACTACGAAAGGGTGTTGAATTGGAGGTTTTGTAAAGAACGGTGCTACTAATACCAGCACTAACAAGCAGTAATTGTGCATATCCACTATTTTTTTTCAGTAAATACGAATACAAATGTATTTATATTTATTTTTGTACCACTTGATTTGGAGAGTTGTAGTATTTGTTTGTTATTGACTGCAATACAATAAAATTTTGTTTGTGAGAATAAGGGAAAAGACTACCAGATGCTTGCTTGGATTATATCGCCTCGTGCATGGCAGGGGGACGGGGATTTGATTTTGGTTTCATATTATGTCCCTGGGTCGATATAAAGTTGGGCCGGCCCCTCTTTGTCATGCCCCCACCTGCGCGGAGCACGTGAGGCACCCAGTGCCCACGTGGGGGCCACATAAGGAGGGACCGCGGGGCTCTCCTGCCAGATATTGTCCGGTTTCGGGGCTTCATGCAAGCGTCCTTCATCCCTCCCCAGTTTTGTTTTTCACCCAAAATGCGTCTGCAGGATTAGGAGACACCTGCTTCATATGCCCAGGCTCTAGAACGAGTCTTTCCGATGTGGGACTATTGGGCCTCACACCCTTCCCATCATTGGACAAGAGCCGTCCTCGGCTCTGATACCAAATGTGGTTTTTTTTTCAGATTTATATTATAGTTGTAACAACCTAGGACCTCACCCAAAATGGCTAGCCGGAAGGTATTGTTTGGGTTCCTTGATCCTGTATAAGTACCCAAGATCTACCCAGCGAATAATCGATATAAGGCTAAACACACGCCCGCACGAGCCCTCACATACTCCTTCCGTTCAAGCCCTGGCGTTCTCGTCAGGCTAAGGGTTCAAATTCATTCAAATCTAATCACAAACACCACGATCGGACCGTGGTCAATCTCAATGGATCCGTGCTGCAGTGTTCCCTAGTCCACATAGATTATGGGATGGGTCCGCTCTGATACCATTTATAACGACCTAGGATCTCACCCAAAATGGCTAGCCGGAAGGTATTGTTTGGGTTCTTTGATCCTGTATAAGTACCCATGATCTACCCAGCGAATAACCGATGTGGGACTAAACACACGCCCGAACGGGTCCTCACACTCTTAGTCTCACATGAGAGAGAGAGAGATCCAAGGTAAATTATTTCAATCTAGATATTTGGGGATGTACTATATCTAAGACTAGAACTGAGAACCTCCTCCAAAAGATGGCTAATGAGGCACAGCTCAATTAGCATAGAGTCTGTTTTCTTATAAAATCAATATAATTTGTTATGTATTTAGTGAATGCCCCACTTATTGTCATTAATATAAGTTGAGCTACAAAATATCAATATCATTATGGTCTGCTCATAGAAATGTTAGACTCTTGTTTTTATTTTTTATTTTTTCCATTTTTTGCATAAGAGACTAGTAGACAATAGACTATCCAATCAAGGTAGCCCTCTCTCCAGTATTCTTAAACTTTCCAATAATAGTGAGAGCAAGATTTAAGCCTAGAAGTAGCTTACCAGCAAGATAAATTAACATTGTTATGCACATCATGATTTACGTTCCTCTCACTCTATATAATTTTGTATTTGTTACTTGTAATGATATCATGTTTTGGCAATGTTATTACCATATTTAAAGGTGAGACACAAGACCTAATCACCAGCTAAACTCTTTAATCATGTGAGAATACAACCATCCAAACTACTTCCTTGCTTTCTTGGTATGCAGAGAATGGAGGCTACTAACCTAATTCAAAGCTGATCGACGTATATTGTTTAGATATAAAAATAAACCAAATATAAAAATAAACCAAATAAATCATTAGGTTTAGATTTCGGTGGATCAATGCCCAAAAATTCAAAACTTGACTCGATTATATAAATATATATAGATATATGTTATATGCATATACATACATACATACATATATATATTCTGGAACAAATAAATAAATAGATATATATATATTTAAAAGGGAAAAACAAATCAAGTAGAGAGTAGTGAAACCATAACCCATCTTGCTCCGCAAATTTTTGTCCATCTTAATTGCGGTAGTCCTGCTACAATTTATTTTTTATGATTTAATATTTATAGCTAGCTTAATTATTGTAGGATATTTTTTCTATTTTTAATATGCAGACATTTAGGAAACAAAGTAATAGTTGAACAGATATCTTCTTTTAAATATGATTTTTTTTTATATCATTACTTTTTGTGTTTCACTATTCATGAGGTTGCATTGTGGATGCATCAAATAATTGAAAACATAGTCTAAAAATATAACAAATAATTTGTTAAAATATCCAATTTCTACTCCAAACCTTTTTCTCTATCCAATATTGAATATGGGCATAGAGTTTTAATTGGATTTGGATATGGATAATAGCCAATTGCTACCCGAACCCGACCCGTTAACAACCATCATTTCACGTGTGCCTAGTCATCGACTAATGTGTGTGCTGGGGATCGACCGGGGGGAGGTTCTGGTTTCGCACACCGATCCGGTTGGGACTTTGCCTTCCACGGCGACATTTCTAGGGCTTTGAGATCGAAACTTGAGGTCGGAGAGGATGGAGACACCGAGGAAGAGAAGACCCGGAGGAGAAGGAGAAGAAGGTATCGTCTCGGACCCGAAGAGGCAACGGCTCTCATCCGAAAATGAAGAAGAAGAAAGGGTTGGAGTGGATTCTGCGAGCAACAATGGCTCTCTCCTCGTTCTCGCCGATTACCCAGACGACGACGATGAAGAGGAGGACGAGGAGAGGGGGAAGGCCCGAGTGAACGGGCGTACGGAAGAGGGACAGGAGGAGGAGGAGGAGGAGGAGGAGGAGGAGGTGCGACGGCCGGTGCTTGGTAAGCGGCAGCGGCAGGTGGAGGTCCGGAGAGACTGCCCTTATCTTGATACTGTCAACCGCCAGGTGATCCCAGTGGTCCAATTTCTTTTATTCCATGCCAAAGCTGTAGTCTTTTCCGTAATATATTGGTTTGTGAGCTTGCGATGTTGTTTTAGTTCAAAATTTGATGTTTTGAAGTAGGTTAATGTTATTTCTTTAACTCATGATGGAGTCTTTTAATTGACAATTGGGGAATATTGTGCTAAATTTTGTATACTTTATTTCTGATTGCTTCGCTTTGATTTGGGTGCTTTTGATTTATTCATACAAAACGTCTTGAATTTTTCACTTTGTATACTGCTTTTCCAACTGACGTGACTCACGTTGGAGCTTAATGTTCGGCATTCTTTACTGGATGGTCTGTAGGTGAGTTCGGAAGTGATTCAGTGGTGGTTGTTTAAATCTGCTTTTTGTTTCACGTTTTTATTGATTAATTTTTTTTATGGTTTTTTATTTTCATGGTTCATTGTTGAACTTGGCGGACTTGGCGAGTGATGATATTGGATGCTTACTTAGGATTATTGAGAAAGGGATGCCATGCTATAGATGTGAGATTGCCATGCAGCATGTATGTATGCTTTCTGGTGTATCTAAGTTGGGAAAATTCTTGGTGCTCCTTACTGCTTTCTTTTATGTTTTTGTTGCATTGAGATGGCTTTAAGCAATTATTGGATTACTCGACTCCAATTTCTGGACATTGTATAGCCTAGTAGATTATCTATGACCAAAAATATTTGGTTCAAAATTACAAGTTAATCTTATGTTGATGGTAGAACCTTCTCTGCCGTTGGAGTTGCATATAATTTATGACTTAATACAACAATCTCAATAAGGAGATAGAAAGAGATAAATTGATATGCCATGATCTTCTATGCTGGATCATGGTTTGGTCAAGTAATGGAAGGAAAAGTGAAACCAGTGAATGCAGTTACTAGAATCCTTTTTCCTATCTCAATTGCCCCACCATGACAGCATTTTCTTTGCCATTGCAATTACCTTTTCAATTGCTTTCTTTTTTACAACATAACATTGGATATTTCTTCTTAATGACTTGCAGAGCTACAATATCACTTTCCCATTCATAGCACTTGTTGACTCTGCCAAAAAACAGAATGACTACTAACATGACATATACTAATCTGTGCATTCACGTTAGGCAGTGATTGTACCGATAATCAAAACATGAAATGCAGATAATGAGCATAACAGGACATTAGTGGTCATTTTCTTCCTGACATGCTTGAAATGCAACATGCTTGTAATATGCAATTGTTGGTTGTCAAGCATGACAATCCTGATTGTAAGTCAATCGTAGTTTGTGTTTGGATTCCCCTCATTATGTTTCCTTTTTATCTGTTTGGGTCAGTATCAGCGTAAGCTTTATTGTCAGCCGAACCTGGCACATGCCTAGAATATGTCTTTTAAAAATTTATGAAGAATTATTTTCTATAAATTAGCAGATGTCAACATTTTGGAAGGATTTGGAGAATATGTTTTCTGAGTAATGATTACTATGTCAGTCATGTGTTCAACCTTTGTGATTTCCATAGTCACGTGCCACAGTTAGCTCAGTACATTTGATATATGTCAAGAGGAGTGATTTCTATTGACCACTTCCTTGTTAACCAGTCAGCCAGCAGCATGCTTACTTTTTTCTCTGGTGTAGTTATTTCCTTCAATATCATTTGAAAAACATTTGTCCATGCTAATAGAAAATTTAGTTCAAGTCTGTCCAGTGATAAGTATGGTAATTTTCTTGTGAATGCCAGATTGATGTGAAGTGTGACTTCCAAGCATGGGCATTCATTTGACATATCAGCAGATCAGTTGTGGGTTTTACCTTCATTTTAAATATCAGACATTTATATCCATATTGGTGTTATCCTTTTAATTTGTTTTATAGATATCGCCATGTTGAACTGAGCTGCTAAACCATTTTGTTTCCTTTGTTTGGTTGATGTTTGATATGAACACTATGTACTTTCATAAGATGAGTTCAACTGGCCTTGTATATTTGCATTCTATAAATTATTATTGGAAAATCAATGATGCAAGGAAATGATTGTTTTTCATAAAAATGAATAAAAGCAAGATTTAGCATCTGATTATGAATCTCTAAGATCATGTCCACTGGCTGCTAAACTGATGGTTGGTTGCAGTTTATTGATTTCTCTCATCTGCTTGTGCAGGTTTTGGACTTTGATTTTGAAAAGGCGTGCTCTATTTCTCTGTCAAATTTGAATGTATATGCATGCTTGGTCTGTGGGAAGTATTACCAAGGAAGAGGTCTGAATTCTCATGCATATACTCACAGTCTTGAAGCAGGGCACCATGTATATATCAATCTTCAAACAGAAAAAGTTTATTGCCTTCCTGATGGTTATGAAATAAATGATCCATCGTTGGATGACATCCGGCATGTTCTAAACCCAAGGTATCATTGTTCAGTAGTTTATTGCTTTCCATGCATCTTTTCTTTGCTTTGTAATTACATACATGAATTGCTATGTGAAGTATACCAGATTGTTACTAGTCCTTCATCCACCAAATACATGTTATGATATCTCACAGATGGTTGATGCATATGCATGCTTTTTCTTATTTTTCTTCTACTTAGCTTTGCGGTGGGCCCTTCTTTTTTTCTTGCCTTGCTGGGGGAAGAGGAGGGGGGGGGGTGTTTGTCTGCTGGGCATCACACATATTAGGAGAAGAGACAGAAACAAACCTATTTTCAAGCCATATTGGATGTGTGCAGTTCTAATACATGGAGAACAGATTAATAAGCATGGATGTGACCAAATACGTGTAGTCGTCTATGATACTTTTTCGAACAACACTCTCAAACTCAAGATGGAATATATGCTAGAACTTACCATGGTAGTTTTGGTGGTCATACAAGTTAAAGTAATTTTAATGTTGTGGAATGTGTCTAAGAGAGAGCATAACCACATTTGTATGACCACAATTGGATATGGAACAGCTGAAATTTTGAGTTTGCAGAATGAGCCAAGATAAAGCTAGGGGCCAATGTAGTTAATGAGTTGAAGCCATGGAGGTCTATGCTAGTGTCTAGTGACATGGCAAATGTGATAACATGCTTACATGATGACTTAAATGAAGATGGAATAGCAAGTGTAGATGCACAAAGAATTGGAGATAAGTTCATAGATATGCAGAGGACAGAAGACTCGGTCTAATCTTTGTAAAAAAAAGCTCAAGATTTAGTTTCCGAAGGATGAGAAAACTTGGAATGGTTGCTAGTGTAAAATGACAAATTTCTGAGGATGGTAAGGCAAAGTAGGCTGATTACTGAAATCAACTAGGAAAAATGTAGCTGGTTAGTTGAAGTATGGAGTGGCAGTGTAATGCTGCTGGAGCCTGGCAGATGATTCCAAGTGTACGAGGATGCAAAGCGAAGGAGATCTCTGCCTCCAGTAGAGTCCAAGCATAGCAAGGATGGCAAATTGAGGATTAGACCAAGAATATAGAGATTGTATGGCGGCACAATGTAGCATGGATACAAATAATTTTGACGATTCTGGTACAATAAGAAGAAAAATAAAAGGACATGGAGACATGGTTAAAATTCCATATTACTTTATATTAACATATTTTATTATAGTTATAAGTTAGTATAAGTTAGTAAGAGGGCATCAATAGTTTATAAGAATATGTTTTATTGTCCAAATAAGATCATGTAGGACTCATATATTTACAAGTGTATAACCTTTTTCTGAAGGTTCATCTTAATGACTTTGGAGGATCGTAACGACAATATAATCATTAACCTTGGCATGTTCATGTTTAGTTGAATGGTCAATTGCTTAGCTTAAGATGTTCTAACCAATTTTTATGGATTATGATTAACCATAAGAATAAAAGAAGGGAAGAAAAGTAGAAGTGAAAGCAACAACAAGAAATTTTTTTTGTCACCTCTGGTGCTGCAAGTCAGGAGTAGAAAGAACCTGCATGGTTTGTTATATGGATTATCTCACTAAAGATGATTGTATGGGATCACTAGTCTAAGTATCTGATAGAAATTTGCTTCAAACGAGGATTATGATCAGGGAGTTTTAAATTAAGTTTTACCGAAGGCAATGAAGGAAGCAGCCAATTTGTGGTTTGCTGTGTTTTTCTATGAATCTGAATCTGGTTGGAGAATGACTATGGTCCTAAAGATGGAGGTAACCTAGATCGTTAGATTCCAGGGATAGATACTAGGTTTTCCGTAAAGTTTTGAAGGGACTAATGAGTATATCGAATTGATAGTGATAGGGCAACTAAGATCAAGTCCTCGCCGCTATGCAAATCTTGGGAATCCACATCTGGGATTTCAGAGGCATCATCACCTTGAGGCACGAGGTCATTGTCATGGAAGATTATGCAATTTTTTTTAAAAAGATTGAACTTTAAAGTAGACCGACTATCATTTTATAGCAAGGTTTTTCACTGCTTTAAGATCATAAAACAACAAAAAGTAAAGAAATTACTCCTCTTTAGGAATTGAAATAAATGTTTATAGAAGAAGAACAAACATAGATCTTGAAGTTAGGATCTAAATGAATCATTAAATATAAATATGTTTGTGCCACTCTAACTCACAACTAATGGTAATAGGACTTCCTGAATCCTTCTTACAAGCAAAATGGACCTTTAGGCAATAATCCTATATCAATTGGTTTTCCAAATGAAATATTTAGTTGCACTGCAAATTGCTGAGGTTCTAATAGGCACTTGAGGGACACCTCATTTGTTCACTTATTCTACCTTTTGGTATTTTTTTAAAAAAATTAGGCAGGTTTTAACTTGTTCTGGATTAATAGATTCTAGTTTTTCTGGAGCTATAATCCTAGTTGAGCCTCCCGTCCATTTCAGTTCCCATTTAATTATTTTACTTGGATCAACTTGACAATTACTTTTTATTTGCCTCTACAGGTTTGCGAGGGAACAAGTTCAACATCTTGATGAAAATAGGCAATGGTCAAGGGCACTCGATGGTTCCAACTATCTTCCTGGAATGGTAAGTTCACATTTATAACATTCATTATGTGTGTGAGAAAGAAAGAGAGTATTATCAATTATTTGATTTATGGTTTGAAAGTGTGCTTATCCTTTATTGACATCATAAAGTCTGCCCTGTTGAACCATACTAGTAAGGTACCGATGTTCTATTCGGTATATGAGCAGCTGGTCCAAACCGCTCCAACCAAGTGGAACTTCCCCATACCGCTCGTCTCTATGTTCTGCTGACCTGTACTGCCGGGTTTTAGACTGTACCATGGCCAGGCATGGGAAAATACTGTGTTGGCATAGTATGTACCAATTGTACCATACAAGTACTATCATGGTGGCTAGTATTGGTACAGCAAACCTCGCCTCTCTGTTTGCCAGTATATATAATGTGAATTTAGGAACAATTTCTGTGACAAGAAATAGAAACTGGATGCGTACACACTTCTTCAATGTCATAAATACTGCTGTCGCTACAATTTCACCCAACCACTCAGACTTTCTCTCAAATAGTTTGATTAGCTTTAGATATTAAAATTCAGATATTTGTCACTAATTGTTACTTTGTGTCTTTTTGCAGGTGGGTCTCAATAACATTAAGGAGACTGATTTTGTTAATGTCACAATTCAGTCATTGATGCGGGTGACTCCTTTGAGGAATTTCTTTCTTATTCCTGAAAATTATCAACACAGCAAGTCTCCACTTGTTCATAGGTTTGGTGAACTTACACGAAAAATTTGGCATGCACGGAACTTCAAGGGACAGGTGGGCTTCTTAGTGAATCATTTGTTAAAATTTTGCTATAATGCATTGTGTAGTATTTCTCAAACTTCATTTCTTCTCAGGTTAGCCCACATGAGTTTCTACAGGCAGTTATGAAAGCTAGTAATAAGCGGTTCCAAATAGGTGTACAGTCAGATCCTGTTGAATTTATGTCCTGGCTATTGAATACACTGCATGCAGAACTTAAATCAAAGAAAACAAAAAGGAGCATTATTCATGATTGCTTTCAGGTTTTTAACTTTATCATAAACACTATATTTCTTTTATTTTTTTGTCATGTTGTTTTATTCATTTTCTCTGGGTGGCAGGGGGAATTGGAGGTTGTGAAGGAGATCCATAAGAAGGTTCTTACAGAAAAGAAAGAAAACAGTGATGAACACAACAATGCAGTTGTTGCAGAGGGTGGAGCAGCAAATGACGATGTTGTGAGAGAAACATCTAAAGTGAAATTCTTAATGCTTGGTCTTGACTTGCCTCCTCCCCCTCTTTTTAAAGATGCAATGGAGAAAAATATTATACCTCAGGTTCGTATATTTGTTATGTTGGACTGTTTAGCGTCTGCTAAATAAATGCTATTATATGATTGTATAAAGTGAAAGTATCCTTCCTTAGTCTTAAGTTATGAGTAAGATTTTATTGATACTGTAGTTATAGTATGGTCCAATTCATCTCTACTGTCATGATGCATATTTTGCTAAGCCTTTCAGCTTTGCTTGTTTATCTCGTAGCCAGGAGTTTCAAATTCTGCTTGTACCTACCAGAAGCCGCAAGGGCAGTGGTGGTTTAAGGGTTTTAGTGCTTGTTCTCGACTATTTCAAGTTGAGAACAAGCTTAGGGAGAAGCCTACAGTTCTTTAAATGCAATTTCCATGCTACTGAAGAAAAAACATCGAATTTTGGTCTAGAAAAGCTTTCTAGCTTGCTAAATCACTCTCTCCACCCTTCTTTTTATTATTTTGAAAAGATTGAGAATTATTTAAACATTAATTGAAGAAATAATGTGGGTACTTTTTGTTGATGGATAGCATAAATGCAGGATCAAATTGGACGAAAATTGATATTAGGTTACAAGTTATGTTCCAGATGTGTCTTGGATGTGTTTTCGGATTTGATGAATTTATAGAAAATTAATCCTATAAAATCAGTGCAATTGTTAATGTTATTCAATGATTTCCATGAAATATAAACTAGCATGGTTCATCAAATTGTGAACAGTCATAATTCAATGAGTGTTATGTGTTCCTAGACAATGATTTCTTGTGGTTGATAAAACACAGCATCCATCAATTTAATGATTGCTATGTGTTCCAGGAAAATAATTTCCTATTATTTGTTAATTGAAAACACAAATTCACTAATTCAATCATTTCTATTAAGTTAATTGTATTTCAATGGTTAATCCAAACACATGCTTTCAATATATTTAAATATCAAGATATATGATGTCATGCTGTAAACTGAAAATGCAGAATTCAGGGTACATGACAAACCATGACTAGAAAACTTAGAGCGATCCTCCTACCAATGATATAGCATTAAGGAAATAAAACATAAAATAAATGTAAAAAAAAACTGGAAGCCAATATAGGCTGTACCAGGGATGTATCGGGCATCTCAAATTGTATGATTCTTACCCTCTGTCAACATGGCATGCAGTAGAGTGCATACTGTACCCAACCTTAGTTGCGATGGGGTTGGTAAGTGGTATTTTGAACCTTGACCATAGGCACTTCGCTACCTCTAAAGGATTATATTGATCAACAAAATGCCATGTCCAAGTGGTCTGAACTCCCAAATGATCTCCTATTCTGTATCCAAGTGGCTCTCCACCATCAATTACATCAATTTCTGCATCATTTGCAGACACTATTGGCAATTTGTTTCCGCAATCTTCTTCCATGTATCAATCTTGCTGCTAATTGCTCTCTCTACCTCTGAAAGCAGGCTCTGGGAAATTAGCGCTGCAGAATATATTACTGATGGATGACTATTGTTGTTCTTTTTTTAAGTGGAGATTTTATTTTTTTCTGCCAAGTTTGTATCCTCTCTATTGGGTTTCAGATATTCTTATTATAACACTATTTTACCTGACACATTAATTTCGTTTAGAATTTTTGAGGACTTGAGATATGAGTTTTGACATATTGAAGTTCTGCCATAGTTCATAAGTTGTTTCCTCATCCTTGGTCATACTCCCAATTATTTTAGTTCAGCACTTGTGATATGTCTTGTAAACCATTTCGATGTGTAAGAAAGGAGCTGAGGTCAGTGCCACTTGTGGCAACACTAATCAAAGTAGTGAGGACTCTAGAAGCAACTAAAAGAATGATTACTCAATCAAAGTAGTGAGGACTCTAGAAGCAACTAAAAGAATGATTACTCAATATACAGGTGATGATTATCATTTTCAGTTCTTTTGTAGATTGACAGTTGTTTCATGTGATTCATAATTATGGTGCTGCCTGTTTATATTGTTACTTGACGTCGGCTTTCCTATGTTAAAGATTCAGTTCTGAGATGCCTTGCTTTTTTTGCCAGTGGTTTATTTTTGAAATTCAATATTTTGTTCTTTTCTTTAGGTTCCACTTTTTAATATATTGAAGAAATTTGATGGTGAGACTGTCACTGAGGTTGTGCGGCCTTGCATAGCAAGGATGAGATATCGTGTTACCAGACTACCTAAGTACCTGATTCTCCACATGCGGCGTTTTACGAAAAATAACTTCTTCATTGAGAAGAATCCTACTCTTGGTATTGACACTGTTACATGAGTCAGTTGTGCTACGTCTTATTCTATGGTATATTAAATTGTGTGTATTTTTCTTTACCAGTTAACTTTCCGGTGAAGAATCTTGAGTTGAAGGATTATATTCCATTACCTACACCAAGGGAGAATAAGAAACTGCGGTCAAAGTATGATCTTATTGCTAACATCGTTCATGATGGCAAGCCAGGCGAAGGATGTTATAGAGTTTTCGTGCAGCGTAAATCAGAAGAGCTATGGTATTCTATCGGCTAGTCTGAAACTTGAGACGTTATTTTTATATTGAAAAATTTGATAGCGTTCTGAACTTTATGTACTGTCAGGTATGAGATGCAGGACCTTCATGTAACTGAAACTCTTCCACAAATGGTTGCTCTCTCAGAGGCCTATATGCAGATTTATGAGCAGCAAGGATGACTGAAAGATGCTAGTTCTTGCTTTAGCTGCTAGAAATGTGTAATCCCCAATATAGAATGGTAAGTCACTGTAAAAGAAACTCCTATAAAGTTCCCTAAAATTTTTCAAGCTACCAAATTGTCCATTTTTCTTCTCAATTATGTTATATGTGATTTTTTTTTAAGGATTACGGATTTTACTAATTTGGTTAGACACCTGAAAAAACTAATTGTTGATGATAATTTCTGAAGTATTGGATTTTTGTCTATCACTCCTTAGGACTGTGATCTACTGCAACGTTGTTTCAATAAAGACTGAACCTTTATTTCTTTGTTAAATTTTTCATTAACTTGATCGCAGTGATCAAACCATGATGTATACCTGTATTCATAAAAGTCATGATAAATATTATTAAATCCATGTTGATTGGATCACATTGAAAACCTTTTCTAGTTGTCAGTTCTGAGTGCAGCATCCTGCACATCGGACCAAAAGCTCTTCTACTTGCAGGAAGACTTAAAATGAGATTGTTTCTCGCAGTTTGTATAAGCTGATTGGGAAGCTGATGGAGTAGGTAACTGAAGGGCAATATGCAGCTTCTTGCCAAAAAAGGGGTAATATGTAGCTAACTTTGACCCCTTGTACTCTGAAGCCTGTGATAGAACTGCAGGCGGATCCTCTCAAGTTCAACATTGTGTTTGCTTTGTGGCCTTTGGGATGATAAACTGTAAGCGAACTTCTCAATTTTTGATGTTATATTCAATCCTGTAATATGCCATCTTTCTGTGGTTGTAGTTTTAAACAAGTGTTTGGTGGTTTTTAAAAGGTTCTGCACCACGTGAAGGTAAAATATCAGTTGTTTTTGCTATGGCACACGCAGTGATGAATCTATCTTAATATCTGATGCATCTTTAATGACCAAATATATTTTTATGCCCGTCCTACCTGCGAATGGTTTTTTCCTGCTTTCTAAGAGGATGTGCAACTCTTCTTAATTTTCTTCTATTTAAACTATGGCTCCTGGGGACTGGAGTTCATCACATTTCTAGATCCAATCTAGCCACTTTCCTTTTGGAGTTGAGTTGGGGTTTTGTCCTTAGCATGGTATGCTGCATCGGTCCGTACTGGTCCGTTCAGCACGTATCGGTCTGGTCCGGTCTCTAACCGATATGGCATGGAAGTGAAAAACGGTATAGGGCCCGTACCGAGAAAATCCAGTTGAAGCTAGGGAAGAAGAAGAGAAGGAGAAAGCAAGTAGGGGTGTGAGGAAAAAAGAGTGGCCTTCGTTGCCTGCGGAGGGCTGCGGTCGCGACCCATTTTTCTTTTGACTTTAGAGTACAAAGGAGATGCGGCCTCGGCCTTCACCATGCACCCACGGCGCGCATCCCCTGCCCGCCTAGCCCTCTGCGGGTGGCGGTGGAGGTCACTCCTTTTTCCTCCTTTCTTCGCTCGTTCTCTCTCTTCTTTTCTTCTTTCTCGGCTTCGGTTGGGTTCTCTTGGTGCGGGCTTGGTACTGAACATGCTAAATCGGTACCATACCGGTTCGGCAAGCGATCGGTACGTCTACCGGTATCGGTATAGCGGGCGACCTGTATGCCTACTGTTACTGATATGGCATATCTTGTTTCTTAGTGATCTAAACTAATTCTTAAACTGCATTTGGCTTAGTTATAAACTAGTTATAAATGTCTAGATTAAGCTTTATAAAACCAAGGTATAGTTTACAAGTCAAAACCTGTTTCACCACCGGCATGACTATTTTAAAGGGAAAGATATATGTTATCTTTTGTTAGAGAGAAAACATTTGAACTAATTTTAGTAGAATATGATCGGCTCATTGGTTTCATCGGGGTTGGATTCAAATATGGGGACCTGCACCTCACGCAAATGGAGTTCAGATTGTACGTACTTTTAAATAACTGATACCAATCTGGCCTTCTTTAATTGGTCTACTTCAGTCTTCCTCAGCGGTTCACCCACCTGAACTGCTGCTTTCAAGAGCAACCATTGCGTCAGCCACAACTACTCGTAAATTAGAAACAGCAATATCATGTATTTTGTTATGGCTCGCTTAACCAAGGAAATGGGAAACATGGGTTTCTGAGCTGTTTCTAAAGAGCTGGGATCGTCCCAAATCTGTCTTCCAGTTTACCAAGAAGACGACAGAGAAAAACAAAAACAAAAACAACTCAAATCTAATAGCATATTGGTTAAAACATATATAGGTTGAACAAATAGGTTTCTGGGTTTTGTTTTAGATATAGGTTTTCGTTTTTGACTACAATCAAGCTAAAAACATATAGGTTTCAGCTTGATTATACTCAAATCTAGACCATGTTACCTCGTTGGCCGGGATGTACATGTGGCTAAATTGAAGATGATCTTAAAAGAACCAAATAAAAACAAAAGTTTATAGTCAAATATGCCGTACTAGCTCGAACAGGTCCAGTATGGTAGTATGCTCAAAAAATTTCGTACTGTATCAACACTGTGCTAGTGTGACGATAGTATATAGTCTGATACTGAGATGACGAATCTTGTTTATAGTAATTTTTGGTTTATAAAATCTAGTACATATACAATGTCTATCTTTTTCCCCCTCAATCATAAATTTGAAAATGCTCAATGCCGTGCCCTTTTGGTAAATAGATTAAATATGGATGTAAACCCTACACTAGAAGCCATGTCAGGTATAAAAACTTGGGAAAATTACTTTTCCATCCCTCTAAAGACTCCACCGTAACAAAAAGTCCTTGTCAATTAAATCTAAAACATCCGGTCTAAAGACTTTCCAAACTGTAATTCCCGGTCCCTGAGCCCCTTTTATTTTAAAATAAAATATCGAAAATGCCTCTTCCCTCATGATCTCCCACCCTTCCGAAGAAGAAGAATTTCAGAGACTTTCCAAACTGTAATCTCCCAGTCGCGGCCGCGGTCGACCGCGGCCCGCCCCCTCCTGCAGCCGCCGCCGGCCCCGGCTTGCCTCCTCCCACGGCCGCGCCGCCGAGAATGCCTCTGCCCCCGCCCTCACAGTGGGAAGGTGCCGAAGAAGAGGAAGAAGGGCGGCCTCCCGCATCCTGCGACTGTCGCCGGCCACGGCCCACCCTCCTCCAGCGTCCGCCGCGGGCCAGCCCCTTTCTGGCGCCGCCAGCCTCGCGGGAGGAGAGGAGTTCTCTGCTGGCTAGCTGCGGCTGCCGCAGGCGCCGCGGCTGATGGTGGCCAGCCGCCACCGACGGTGGCCCGGCCCCCTCCTGCAACCGCCACGGCCCGGCCCCCTTCCGGCGCCGCCGGCTCGCGGGAGGAGAAAAAAGAAGAAGAAGGGAAGAAGAGAAGAAAAAAATAAAAAGAAAAGAAAAAGTTTGAATTGGGGTCGACTCCTGCTCTGTTGGGGTCGACTTGTGAGAATCTTGGGTCGACTCGTCCACTTCTACAATAATTTCTAAGAGCTTAACTGTGTGCACAGTTCTGTTAACTATGTTCGTAGACAACTTAACTGTGTGCCACTGGCTTGCGGGAGGAGAAGAAAGAAGAAAGAAGAAGGGAAGAAGAAAAGAAAAAAAAAAGAAAAAAAAGAGAAAAAAAAGAAAAAAGAGGAAAAAAAAGAAAAAAAAATAAAATAAAGTTAAATAAGCTTGGAAGACAGTTAAATAAGTTTGGAACACATTTAATCTAGCATGGCATACAGTTAAATAAGCTTGGAACACAGTTAAATCATCCCTGAACACACTTATTCTACCCCGGAACACAGTTATTTCGACTGTGCACATAATTATTTATTTCAGAACACAATTATTTTGTATGCAAACACAGTAAATAGAACTGTGTATACAGTTAAATGTTATTAGAAAATTGTTGTAGACTCATGCTAAGCTGGGGTCAACCCCTGAAGAGCTGGGGTCGACTCCTAAAATCAGGCAGAAAAACAGCTCTCTGGAAAGCCTAAGAAAGTCGACTCCAGGTGAGCAGGGGTCGACTCGTGCTGTTAAGGGATCGACTCCAGGTGAGCAGGGGTCGACCCCAGGCCTGTGAACACAGTCAACTTGTCCGTGAACAAAGTTAAGTTGTCTGTAGAGATGGGCATTGGGCCGGGCCGCCCATGGCCCGGCCCGGCCCGGTACGACACGGGCCGTGCCAGGCACGGCCCGCTTGCTACAGTAACGGATCGTGCATAGCACGGTCCATTAAAAGGGACCGGGCTGGGTTACGAATTCCTGGCCCGCGGGCCGAGCATGGCACGACCCATAAGGGCCTGGGCTGGCACGATTCGTGGGCCAAGCACGGCACGGCCCACGAGCCAGCCCGGCACGGCCCATAAGGGCATGGGCTGGCACGATTCGTGGGCCAAGCACGGCACGGCCCGTGAACCAGCCCGAAACGGCCCATAAGGGCCTGAACCGGGCCTGGGCCGGGCCAAGCACGGCTCGTCCCCCTTAAAATAAATGGAAATAATTTTTTTTAATAAATTAATAAATATTGGGAAAAGGGAACTAAGGATTTATTAATATAAAGCCACCTTAATGGTGGGGGGTTTGGCATAGACCCCTACCAGTTTATTAATTTAAATCAAAATGGTACATGAAGGGAGGTTTGGACCTTGG
>JAOXJJ010001059.1:31156-48518 GCA_025769935.1 Phoenix roebelenii | reverse complement strand
ACTTCTTGTGTGTTTGTATTGTGTATTGTTCTAACTTCACTACACGCACTCAATTAATATTAACTAAACCACTCACTTATCAATTGACTAAGTTAAAGGATTAAAAATTTAGAAAAACCAATTCACCCTCCCCCCTCTTGGCTTGTCACCTTGGGCAACAGATCATTCAAGTGTTGAATGAATCCATTGGTATTCCTGATGACGTTGAAAGGCATAAAACTAGTTGTGCTATTTTCTACGCACGTATGAAGGATGGGGCCTCGGTGACTGATCATGTACTGTACATGATTAAGTTAATCTAGCGTCTAGGCACTCTCTGATTTTCCCTACATGATCAATTGGAGAAAGATGCTATACTGAACTCTCTTCCTAGTTCGTACTGCCCATTTTCCACCAACTTTCGTATGACGAAAGCGATAGTAAATTATCACCAATTGTTGGGTTTACTACAAACTTTTGAGAAGGATCACCAACTCCTAAAAGGGTCGGTGAATTTAGTGGGGGGTTCATCTAGGGGTCGTGGTACCTTAAAGAAAGGGAAGAAGAAAAATAAGAATTAAAAGAAAAAGGTGCAACATTGTAAGCCAGGTCAGACGAAGAAGATAAAGGCTGATCAAAGTAAGACAGAGTGCTTCTTCTACAAGAAGCAAAAATATTGGAAGAGGAGTTGTCCTCAGTACATTTCCTCCCTTGACCCAAACAGGCAAAAGAGAAAGATGCAAACAGTTGCTGATCAAGGTACTTATATGATAACACCTTGTAATTTCTCAATATATGATAATTCGACTTGAGTATTGGATACCGGAAGTCCCTTTAATATTTACAATTCGTTGAAGGGACTACAAGTCAGTGAGAAATTTGGGGAAAGTGAAAGATTCCTGAACGTTGGAGATGAAAGATTAGTTCCAGTTCTAGCTTTAGGAAGTCTGAAACTTGTATTCAATTCTCAAGAAATTGTCTTAAGTGACTGTCACTTTTGTCCAAGTTTTTTATTGAACATAATTTCTGTAGGCCTTTTGGCCATAAATGGTTATGAGATTTCGATAAAAAGAGATTATTGTGATATCATTATGAATGGTGTTGCTGTAATGCATGGACATTTGAGCAATGGAATTTATATATTGTCATAGCCTGTTAATGCAATGTACAAGTCAAGTAAGCACCCTAGAATAGATAATGTCACGGATGTCTACCTTTGGCATCATAGGTTAAGTCATATTAATAAGAAAAGGATGAACGATTAAGTAAAGAGGGAATCCTCAATGTTAATGATTGTGAATCATTGACAACCTCTGAGTCATGTCTTCTTGGTAAGATGACCAAATCACCTTTTATTGAAAAAGGTGATCGAGCCAGTGACTTATTGACCCTTATACATTCTAATGTATGTGGGCCAATGAGCACAAATGCTAGAGGTGAGTATTCATATTTCATTATGTTTATAGATGACCTTTCTAGGTATGGTTATATTTATTTAATGAGACATAAATCTGAATCATTTGAAATGTTTACATTATATCATAATAAAGTAGAAAAACAAACTGGAAAGAGTATTAAATTCTTCGATCAGATCGAGGAGGTGAATACCTCACCAGTGAGTTTTTGACATATCTAGAAGAAAATGAGATTCTCTCCCAATAGACTCCTCCTAGTATACCGCAATATAATGGTGTGTCAGAAAGGAAAAATCGAACTCTATTAGATATGGTTCGATCCATGATGGGGTTCGCTGATCTGCCCATATCCTTTTGGGGATATACACTTGAGTCAGCCTGTTATATGCTTAATAAGGTTCCAAGTAAATTTGTGAATAAAATACCACATGAGATGTGGAGGGGACGAAAATCGATACTTTCTCACCTTAGGGTTTGGGGGTGTCCGGCTTATGTCAAACATTTAAAAGCAGACAAACTTAAAGCCAAGTCTGACAAATATTTTTTTGTCGGTTACCCTAAAGAAACTAAAGGATATTATTTCTTCCTTGCTGAGGAACAAAAGTTATTCATAAGTAATAGGGTTGTTTTCTTGGAGAAGAATTTCTTGGAGAAGGAAGTAGAAGCTCTAATGTAGAACTTAGGAAAGTTCAGCATGTAGAAGACCCAACACTATCCACTGAATCTATTGAGTCAGGTTTGATTAGATTAGATTCTGAACCCATCTTAGATGCACCATTAAGGCGATCAGGTAGAGTACCACGTCAGCCGGATAGATACTATGGTTTCTTGGTCCGGGATGGGGATCCTGTCGAACTTGATAAAAACGATGAGGATCCGATCACCTATGTGGATGCAATGCAGAGGTATGACTCTGATAAATGGCTTGGAGCCATGCAATCCGAAATAGAATCCATGAAGATCAATGATATATGGACATTAGTTGACCCATCCGAAGATATTAAGCCCATAGGGTGTAAGAGGATTTTCAAAAGGAAACGAGGCGCAGACGGAAAGGTGGAAACCTATAAAGCTCTTCTGGTTACCAAGGGATATTGTCAGTGTTATGGTATTAACTATGATAAGATGTTTTCTCCTGTGGTAATGCTCAAGTCCATTTGGATTATACTTGCGGTAGCAGTACATTAGATTATGAGATCAGGTAGATGGATGTTAAAACTGCCTTTCTAAATGGAGATTTAGAAAAGGAAGTTTATATAATACAACCTGAAGATTTTACATATGCAGATAAGTCTAAAGTGTGCAAGCTTCAAAAATCTATTTATGGATTAAAGCGAGCTTCACGAAGTTGGAATATACGTTTTGACAAGGTAATTAGAACATATGGATTCATTAAGAATGAAGAAGAACCCTTCATTTATAAATGGCTTAATGGTTTAGTAATTATATTTCTAGTTTTATATGTCGATGACATTCTATTAATTGGGAATGATGTACCTGCATTATAAGGAATAAATGTCTAGCTTTCATCTAAATTTTCCATGAAGGATTTGGGAAAAGTATTTTACATCCTAGGGTTGAAGATCTATAGAGATAGACATAAAAGATTACTTAGGTGTCACGGCACCTCGAATCGGGGCTGCACCGGATGCGGATCAAGGTATAAACCAGATCGAGTCGCTAGACGGGTTCGAGGTCTGACCGTGCTTTCTGGAGATTTGGGCAACTTGGAGACCATATCTAGGCCCTAGGATCACCTAGCAAAACATGCGTAAGATCTAGGAGGATTACCCATGAGCATGGGGCTACGGGCACGTGCTCCAAGGCGTGTATTGGCAAGAATACATGCTGGTTCATCATTATGAGCACCGCCCAGCCTCGTTAGAGGAGGCTTCGGCTTGGGTGCGGGAGGATGTCATGGCACCTCAAATCGGGGCTGGACCGGATGCGGATCTAGGTATAAACCAGATCGAGTCACTGGACGGGTTTGAGGTCTGACCGTGCTTTCTAGAGATTTGGGCAACTTGGAGACCAAATATGGGCCCTAGGATCACCTAGGGAAACATGCGCAAGATCTAGGAGGAATACCCACGAGCATGGGGACGGGGGCACCTGCTCCAAGGCATGTATTGGCAAGAATACATGCTGGTTCATCATTAGGAGGAAAGCTGCTGCAACTAGTCTGATTCAGTGTTGAGGGCATATCTCGAGGCATGGGCTGAATCTGAAAAATTGGGATGTATAGAAATGTGTGCCATTGATGGAGGTACGTGGCATAAGTCTCCAGAAGGAAAGGGATCCGTTTTAACATGTTTTCATAACTAAAAGATGGATGGTTAGAAAATGTGGCTATAACGCTATTTCCACGCGTTCTCACATTGAGGGGCATTTCGAGAACTCTACAGAAGTCCAGTCTAAGTCGAAAAGGGACCATCTTGAAGGATTTTTCGTTCCGAATCCAACGAAGCCAGTTTCGTTTAATCCGAGTTCAGTTGGGGCACAAACTTGGTCGTTTCATCTGATTGCGCAGAATCCTGCAAGAATGGGGGTTTTCCTATCTTATCTAGAATTCATCTTTATCATCCTTATCTTGTGCAAGGGAAGTTGAGTTCGTGCGGGACTTGTAATTGGAGGTTGCTCCTTTATAAAAGGACCCTCAAAGGGGAGGGATTGGTATTGGGTAGAGCTCGAGAGGCTAGAGAGACCAGGAGACCTTCTTGTAATTAGTTGAGTGGTTATTCAATAAAGTTCTCTTCCCCTATATTTCTCTCTCTCTCCTTCGTGGTATTTTCTGGTGTCGTGCTCACTGCATTATTGTTGTTACGCATGACCTAAGTCATAGAGACTAGGTTCCCACGCCAGGAAGACTGATTAGTTATCTTCGGTAGACCGAGCCACACGTTGTTGGGATCCGCTCTGGAATCCCGTCGTACTTGACACTTGGTATTAGAGCCATACCAGAAACGAAGGAGATGACCTCTATGGTAACTTCCATGGTGGGAATGGCGGACGCATCATCCTCGACCGTGGATCCCAATCCAGCCTCAGGAGGAGGTACGGCGATGGGTGGAGCACATCCAGTTGATGATTCCCTGCAAGGGTTACGTATTGCATCTCCGGTTATCTCTGCCGATAATCGATTACGGAGGTGCGAGGCCCAAATAGCTGAGGTTGAAGGGCGGATGGAGGACCTTGAGGGTAGGGACGCAACCCTCCGAGGTGAAATCGTCGCTCAGCTGAACCAGATTTCCTTCGATATGGAGCGGTGCTATAAGGAAGTGCTGCGGCGTAACGAGGAGTTGGAGATCATGGTGAAGGCTCTCCAAAATCAGATGGTAAACCTTTTAAAGGAGAGTACCACCATAGGCGTATCCTCTTCTCCATTGACAATGGAGGTCGCAAGAGAGGCAACACGCCCCCTGCACAAGCTTGATGTTCTTAAGCCACAAGAGCTCTGCGGACGACGGTCCGCGAAGGAGGTAGAAAGCTTTCTTTTTGCCGTGGAACAATACCTGCAGGTTACCGTCGTGAGGGAGGAAGCCATGAAGGTGAGCACGGCGGCCATGTTCTTGAGGGATGTGGCGATGCTTTGGTGGCGACGTTGGGCTGACGATGTGAAGCGAGGGGCAGTTCCAATCACCACTTGGGTACAGTTCCAAACTAAACTTCGAAAGCAATTCTTCCCCGCATCTGCTAAGGATGATGCTCGAGCACGACTACGGTGACTCACGCAAAAGGGTCATGTGCGTGAGTATGTGCGAGAGTTCAGCGAGTTGTTGTTGGAGGTACCAAACCTCAGCAACGAAGACTCTCTCTTCACCTTCCTTGACGGGCTCAAACTATGGGCCAAGATAGAACTGCAGTGAAGAGGAGTCCAGAGTTTGAACGAGGCGATAGATCAAGCAGAGGCTCTCATCGAGTTCAAGAATCAACCTACAGCTCCCAAAGCCCAAGCATCAAAATAGGGTAAAGGTGGGGGAGCAAAATCAGGGCGCAAGTGAGGTGCAAAAGGCTCGAATCCGGGCTCCCCGAGTGGAGGGGCTTCCCAAGCAAAGGGCAAAAGGGTGGCGCAGGTACCAGCACTATCTCATGCTATATTTGCAATGAACCACACAAGGTGAAGGACTGTCCATTGTGGGGCAAGATAGCATCTATGGCGGTGGAGGAGAAGCAAGAGATAGATCAAATGATGGGCTTACTCAGTCTCAATGCCCTGAAGGCCAAGGGGCCATGAGGCCTGCTCTATGCACCTATCAGCATTGGTGGTCACATCTTTCAGGCACTCATTGATACGGGTGCCACTGACTTCTTCGTGAGCTTAGCTACAGCGAAGAGGCTCAATCTGAAGATTGAACCTGATGAACACACATTCAAGGCGGTCAACTCCATAGAGGTAGCTTCAAGCGGAATGTCGAAGGATGTTGAGATCCAATTCGGCGCATGGATCGGACGGGTGATAGCAGTGGTTGCTCCAATCGATGACTTCGACGTGGTCATCGGTATGTTTTTGCATGCCCAGCTACAAGCCATCGTAATGCCGGATTCAGATGTGGTGGTGGTCTTGAATTCGAGTGGAGCTTGTGTAGTTCGACTCAAGGCCAGTCCTATCGGCGATGCAACTTGATAAGGGGCTGAGAAGGGGCCTTCCAACATATATTGCGTCCTTTCAAGAGGAAGACCTACCGGAAGGAGAGGAGATTCCAGCACCCATCATGGGTGTTCTCACTGAATTCGAGGATGTGATTCCCCTCGAGTTACCCAAGCGTTTGCCGCCAAAAAGAGAAATCGATCATCGGATTGATTTGGTGCATGGAGCACGTCCACCAGCTCAAGCACCATATAGAATGGCCCCACCTGAACTCCAGGAGCTGAGGAGGCAGCTAACAGAGTTGGTGGATAGCTGGTTCATTCGACCTTCGAAGAGTCCGTATGGAGCACCAGTACTTTTTCAGAAGAAGCATGATGGTTCGTTGAGACTCTGCATCGACTACAGGGCCCTCAACAAGCCCACGGCGAAGAACAAGTACCCCATTCCATGGATTGATGATTTGTTCGATCAACTTAGTAAGGCCCGATGGATTTCCAAGTTGGATCTTCACAACGGGTACTATCAAGTCCGCGTGGCGGAGGAGGACATTGAGAAGACTGCATGTGTGACAAGGTATGGGAGCTTTGAGTACCTTGTCATGCCTTTTGCCCTCACCAACGCACCAACAACATTCTGTGCTTTGATGCAGCATGTATTCCACGTTTCATTGATAAATTCGCGGTAGTATACTTGGATGACATTGTTGTGTACAGCCGGACGTTGGATGAGCTTTTGGCGCACCTGAGGCAAGTCTTCTCCACCCTACGGCAGCACCAACTCTTTGTAAAAGGGGAGAAGTGTGTGTTTGCGCAGCGGAGGGTGCCGTTCCTCGAGCACATCATTGGGGATGGAAGGCTCATGGATACCTCGACAATTTCAGCCATAGCCGAGTGGGAGGTACCTACACGAGTTACACACTTATGCTCTTTTCTTCGCATGACAAATTACTATAGGAGGTTCATCACCTGATATTTAAAGTTATGCGCCCCACTAACGGATTTGTTAAAGAAGGATCGACCATGGCGGTGGTCCAACCAATGTCAGGAGGTGTTTGATTGTCTCAAGCAGGCGGTGATGGTGGAGCCGGTCCTCGTGCTACCAGACTTTTCCACTTCTTTTAAAGTCCACACTGACGCATCGGATTTTGCCATTGGAGGGGTGCTCATGCAGGAAGGGCACCCAGTGGCCTACGAGAGTCGAAAGTTGAACGACACCGAGCGCAGGTATACAGTTCATGAAAAGGAGATGATAGTGATTGCGTACTGTCTTTGAACGTGGCGTCATTACCTACTCGGATCTAAGTTTGTGGTGCGCATGGATAACATGGCCATAAGCTACTTTCAGACCCAGCCAAAGCTCACCCCCAAGCAGGCGAGATGGCAGCAATTTTTTGCTGTGTTCAATTTCGGCATCGAGTACAAGCCAGGCCAAACTAATTCGATCCCTGATGCCTTGAGTAGGAATGTACAGATGGCTGTGGTTTCTTCCTTTTTCGAACTTGCAAGTAACCTAATAGAGAGGGTCAAAATCGAGATGGAGAAGGATCCATGGGCCACTTCCATGGATGAACTCATCAAAGGCGGCAAGGCGCGCTGTTTTTGGACCGAAGGAGGGCTGATTTTGACACGAGGGCGATGTGTTTGTGTGCCTTCAGTTGGAGGGCTGATTTTGACATGAGGGCGATGTGTCTATGTGCCTTCAGGTGGATGGCTGAGGCGCGAGGTATTACGAGAACATCATGATTCTATGTGGGCGGGACACCAGAGGGTGTATCGGACCCAAGTTCTCAAAGAATATAATTACTATTGGCCGAAGATGCGGGATGACATTGAGGAGTATGTTCGCACTTATCTGCTATGCCAACAAGACTAGGTTGAACATCGACGGCCTGCGGGGTTGTCGGAACCATTACCAATACCAGAGCGTCCGTGGGAGAGTGTCTCCATAGACTTCATCATCGGGCTACCTCTGATGGATGGGAACAGCTGTATCATGGTAGTGGTGGATCGCTTCTCGAAGTACGGAGTCTGCATTCCAGCACCTACTACTTGCCATGTGGAGGATGTAGCACGGTTGTTCTTCACATATGCAGTTGTTCTTCATTTCTGATCGCGATGCTCGCTTCACGGGAAGGTTCTGGACGGAGTTATTTCAGATACTCGAAACGGAGCTGAAGATAGCCATGGCCTTCCACCCTCAGACCGACGGCCAAACAGAACAAATCAATACATTATTGGAGATGTAGGCACTATGTGAGTGCCAACCAGCGGGATTGGGTGCGACTCTTGGACCAAGCCCAATTCAGCTACAACATATAGCGATCGGAGTCGACGGGTAAATCATCATTTGAGGTCAAGGCTATGACCAGATACTCTGGAAAGTATCGCCGCGGACTACATGGGACGTAGTCTGACTGCGTACAGGTTTGTGAGGGATCTGAAGGAGGATACAGATTTGGTTCAGGTCTCCTTGTTGAAGGCGACCAAACGGATGAAGAAGTGGGCTGACATAAAGCGGCGGGCAACTGAATTTCAGGTTGGTGATCGGGTATTGGTGAAGCTTTACCATCACATGAAATTGAAGTCGGGCTACCACAAAGCACTTGTGAGGAGGTATGAAGGTCCCTTCATCATCACACATCGAATTGGAGAGACAGCGTGCCGATTGTCGCTGCCTTCCAAGCTGAAAGTGCACCTGGTGTTCCACGTGTCCCCGTTGAAACCGTTCAAAGAGGACACAACTGAGCCTTCTCGGGCTCAAAGTGGGCGAGCTCTAGTGGTCGTACGAGTTCATTACACCAAGAAGGTTTCTAAAATCAAGGAGGATAAAAAAAAAGGGTAACCGTGTGCAATACTTAGTCCGATGGAAAGGACTATCAGATTCAGAAGCAAGCTGGAAGTATGGTGACAAACTATGGCAGTTCGAGGACATCATCAATGAGTACAACCCAGCCTCGTCAGGGGCGACTTTGGCTTAGGTGGGGGAGGGTGTCACAGCACCTCAAATCGGGGCTGGACCGGATGCGGATCAAGGTATAAACCAGATCGGGTCACTGGAAGGGTTCGAGGTTTGACCGTGCTTTCTGGAGATTTGGGCAACTTGGAGACCAAATCTAGGCCCTAGGATCACCTAGGGAAACTTGCGCAAGATCTAGGAGGAATACCACGAGCATGGGGCCGGGGGCACGTGCTCCAAGGCGTGTATTGGCAAGAATACTTGCTGGTTCATCATTAGGAAGAAAGCTGCTGCAACGAGTCTGATTCAGTGTTGAGGGCTTAACTCAAGGCATGGGCTGAATCCAAGAAATTGGGATGCACAGAAATGTGTGCCATTAATGGAGGCACGTGGCATAAGTCTCCAGAAGGCAAGGGACCCGTTTTAACATGTTTTCATAACTAAAAGATGGATAGTTAGAAAACATGGCTGTAACGCTGTTTCCACACGTTCTCACATTGAGGGGCATTTCGGAAACTCGACAGAAGTCCGTTCAAAGTTGAAAGGGTACCATCTTGAAGGATTTTTTGTCCCGAATCTAACGAATCCAGTTTCGTTGTAACCCGAGTTTGGTTGGGGCACGAACTTAGCCGTTTCATCTGATTGCGCAGAATCCTGCGGGAATGGGGGTTTTCCTATCTTATCTAGAATTCATCTTTATCTTGTACATGGGAAGTTGAGTACTTGAGGGACTTGTAATTGGAGGTTGCTCCTCTATAAGAGGACCCTCAAAGGATACGGATTGGTATTGGGTAGAGCTCGAGAGGCCAGAGAGACTAGGAGAGCTTCTTGTAATTAGTTGAGTGGTTATTTAATAAATTTCTCTTCCCTTGTATTTCTCTCTCTCTCCTTCGTGGTATTTTCTGGTGTCGTGCTCCGCTGCATTATTGTTGTTACGTGTGACCTAAGTCATAGAGACTAGGTTCCAACGTCAGGAAGAATGATCAGTTATCTTCGGTAGACCGAGCCGCACGTTGTTGGGATCTGCTCTGGAATCCCATCATACGTGACACTTGGTATTAGAGCCATACCAGAAACGAAGGAGACGACCTCTACGATAACTTTCATGGTGGGAATGGCAGACGCATCATCCTCGACCATGATCCCAATCCAGCCTCAGGAGGAGGTACGACGATGGGTGGAGCACATCTAGTTGATGATCCCTTGCATGGGTTACGTATTGCATCTTCGGTTATCTCCGCCGACAATCGATTACGGAGGTACGAGTCCCAAATAGCTGAGGTTGAAGGGTGGATGGAGGACCTTGAGGGTAGGGACGCAACCCTCCGAGGTGAAATCCCCACTCAGCTGAGTCAGATTTGCTTCAATATGGAGCAGCGCTATAAGGAAGTGCTACGGCGTAACGAGGAGTTGGAGATCATGGTGAAGGCTCTCCAAAATCAGGTGGTTGGCCTTTTAAAGGAGAGTACCACCACAGGCGCATCCTCTTCTCCATTAACAATGGAGGTTGCAAGAAAGGCTACGTGCCCCCTGCACAAGCTTGATGTCCCCAAGCCACAGCAGTTCTGCGGACGATGGTCCACGATGGAGGTGGATAACATTCTTTTCGCCGTGGAACAATACCTGCAGGTTACCGGCGTGAGGGAAGAAGCCATGAAGGTGAGCACGGCAAACATGTTCTTGAGGGATGTGGCGATGCTTTGGTTGCAACGTCGGGCTGACGATGTGAAGCGAGGGGCTAAGGATGATGCTTGAGCATGACTACGGCGACTCTCGCAAAAGGGTCATGTGCGTGAGTATGTGCGAGAGTTCAGCGAATTGTTGTTGGAGGTACCAGACCTCAGCAACGAAGAGTCTCTCTTCACCTTCCTTGACGGGCTCAAACCATGGGCCAAGATGGAACTGCAGCAAAGAGGAGTCCAGAGTTTGAACGAGGCGATAGCTCAAGCGGAGGCTCTCATCGATTTCAAGACTCAATGTCACGACACCTCGAATCGGGGTTGGACTGGACGCGGATCAAGATATAAACCTGATCGGGTCGCTGGATGGGTTCGAGGTCTGACCGTGCTTTCTAGAGATTTGAGCAACTTGGAGACCAAATCTGGGCCCTAGGATCACCTAGGGAAACGTGTGCAAGATTTAGGAGGAATACCCAAGAGCATGGGGACATGGGCAGGTGCTCCAAGGCGTGTATTGTTGAGAATACATGCTGGTTCGCCATTAGGATGAAAGCTGCTGCAACGAGACTGATTCAGCGGTGTGGGATTTTCTCGAAGCATGGACTGAATCCAGGAAATTGGGATGCATGGAAATATGAGCCACTGATGGAGGAACGTGGCATAAGTCTCCAAAAGTTAAGGGACACGTTTTAACACGTTTTTATAACTGAAAACGTGCATGGTTAGAAGACGTTGCTGTAACGCTGTTTCCACACTTTTTCACTTTGAGGGGCATTTTGGAAATCCTACAGAAGTCCGTTCAAAGTGGGAAAGGTGCCATCTGGAAGGGTTTTTCATCCCAAATCCAACGAATCCAGTTTCATGGTAATCCAAGTTCGTTTGAGGCACGAACTTGGCTATTTTATCTGATTGCGCAAAATCCTGCGGGAATCGGGGTTTTCCTATCTTATCTAGAATTCATCCTTATCTTGTACATGGCAAGTTGAGTTCGCGAGGGACTTGTAATTGGAGGTTTCTCCTCTATAAGAGGACCCTCAAAGGGGAGGGATTGGTATCGGGTAGAGCTCGAGAGACCAAAGAGACTAGGAGAGCTTATTGTAATCAGTTGAGTAGTTATTCAATAAAGTTCTCTTCCCCTACATTTCTCTCTACATCGTGGTATTTTTTGGTGTTGTGCTTCGCTGCATTATTGTTGTTAGGCGTGACCTAAGTTATAGAGACTAGGTTCCCACGCCAGGAAGGCTGATCGGTTATCTTCGGTAGACCGAGCCGCACGTTGTTGGGATCCGCTCTGAGATCCCTTCGTACGTGACACTTGGTATCAAAGCCATACCAGAAACGAAGGAGACGACCTCTACGGAAACTTCCATAGTGGGAATGGCGGATGCATCATCCTCGACCGTGGATCCCAATCCAGCCTCAGGAGGAGGTTCGACGATGGGTGGAGCACATCCAGTTGATGATTCCCTGCATGGGTTACGCATTGCATCTCCGGTTATCTCAATTGACAATCGATTATGGCGGTGCGAGGCCCCAATAGCGGAGGTTGAAGGGAGGATGGAGGACCTTGAGGGTAGGGGCGCAACCCTCCGAGGTGGGATCGCCACTCAGCTGAACCAGATTTCCTTCGATATGGAGCAGCGCTATAAGGAAGTGCTGTGGCGTAACGAGGAGTTGGAGATCATGGTGAAGGCTCTCCAAAATCAGGTCGTTGACCTTTTAAAGGAGGGTACCACCACAGGCGTATCCTCTTCTCCATTGACAATGGAGGCCACAAGAGAGGCTACACGCCCCCTGCATAAGCTTGATGTTCTCAAGCCATAGGAGTTCTGCAGACGACGGTCCACGAAGGAGGTGGATAACTTCCTTTTCGCCGTGGAACAATGCCTACAGGTCACCTGCGTAAGGGAGGAAGCCATGAAGGTGAGCACAGCGGCCATGTTCCTGAGGGATGTGGCGATGCTTTGGTGGCGTCGTCAGGCTGACGATGTGAAGCGAGGGGCTATTCCAATCACCACTTGGGCACTGTTTCAAACTGAACTTCGGAAGCAATTCTTCCCCACATTCGCAAAGGATGATGCTCGAGCATGACTGTGGCGACTCACACAAACGGGCGATGTGCGAGCGTTTGGGCGAGAGTTCAGCAAATTGTTGTTGGAGGTACCAGACCTCAGAAACGAGGACTCTCTCTTCACTTTCCTTGATGGGCTCAAACCGTGGGCCAAAATGGAATTGCAGCAAAGAGGAGTCCATAGTTTGAACGAGGCGATAAATCAAGTGGAAGTTCTCATCGAGTTCAAGACTCAACCTACAGCTCTCAAAGCCCAAATATCGAAACAGGGCAAAGGTGGAGAAGCGAAATCAAACCACAAGGGAGGTGCAAAAGGTTCGAATCCGGGCTCCTCGAGTGGAGGGGCTTCCCATGCAAAGGGCAAAGGGGTGGCATAGGGTACCAGCACTGTCTCATGCTATATTTGCAATGGACCGCACAAGGTGAAGGACTGTCCATTCAGGGGCAAGATAGCATCAATGGCGGTGGAGGAGAAGTAAGAGACCGACCAAAGGATGGGCTCACTCAATCTCAACGCCCTGAAGGCCAAGGGGCCACGAGGCCTACTCTATGCACCTATCAGCATTGGTGGTCACATCTTCCAGACAATCATTGACATGGGTGACACTAAATTCTTCGTGGACCTAGCTACGGCAAAGAGGTTAAATCTGAAGATTGAACATGATGAACACACGTTCAAGGCGGTCAACTCCGCAGAAGTGGCTACCAGCGGAACGTCGAAGGATGTTGAGATCCAATTTGGCACATGGACCAGACAGGTGACAGCAGTGGTCGCCCCTATCGACGACTACGAGGTGGTCATCGGCATGTCTTTGCTTACCTAGCTACAAGCCATGGTAAAGCCGGATTTAGATGTGGTGGTGGTCCTGAATCCAAGTGGAACTTGCATAGTTCCAGGGAAGCAAGTTAAAGGGACTCCGCTGCGAGTCCTATCAGCGATGCAACTTGTTAAGGGGCTGAGAAGGGGACTTCCAACATATATTGCGTCCCTTCAAGAGGAAGAACCACTAAAAGGAGAGAAGATTCCAGCGCCCATCGAGGGTGTTCTCACTGAATTCGGGGATGTGATTCCCCTCGAGTTACCCAAGCAATTGCTGCCAAAAAGAGAAATCGATCATCGGATTGATTTGGTGCATGGAACACGTCCACCAGCTCTAGCACCATATAGGATGGCCCCACCTGAACTCCAGGAGCTGAGCAGGCAGCTAACGGAGTTGGTGGACAGTGGGTTCATTCGACCTTCGAAGAGTCCATATGGAGCACCGATACTTTTTCAGAAGAAGCACGATGGTTCATTGAGACTCAAAATCGACTACAGGGCCCTCAACAAGCTCACGGTGAAGAACAAGTATCCCATTCCACGGATTGAAGATTTGTTCGATCAACTTGGCAAGGCGCGATGGATTTCCATGTTGGATCTTCGCAGCGGGTACTATCAGGTTCGCATGGCGGAGGAGGACATTGAGAAGACTGCATGTGTGACAAGGTACGGGAGCTTTGAGAACCTTGTCATGCCTTTTGGCCTCACCAACGTGCCAGCAACTTTTTGTGCTTTGATGCAGCATGTACTCCACACTTCATTGATAAATTCGCGGTAGTATACTTGGATGACATTGTTGTGCACAGCCGGATGTTAGATGAGCAAGTGGCGCACCTGAGGCAAGTCTTCTCCACCTGACGGCAGCACCAACTCTTTGTAAAAAGGGATAAGTGTGTGTTTGTGCAGCGGAGGGTGCCGTTCCTCGGGCACATCATTGGGGATGGAATGCTCATGATAGGTACCTCGAAAATTTCAGCCATACCCAAGTGGGAGGTACCTACACGTGTTACACACTTATGCTCTTTTCTTGGCTTGGCAAATTACTATAGGAGGTTCATCACCGGATATTCGAAGTTATGCGCCCCACTGACGGATTTGTTAAAGAAGGATTGACCATGGCGGTGGTCAAACCAATGTCAGGAGGCATTTGATCGTCTCAAGCAGGCGGTCATGGCAGAGCCAGTCCTCGTGCTACCGGACTTTTCTATTTCTTTTGAAGTCGACACCGATGCATCAGATTTCGCCATTGGAGGGGTGCTCATGCAGGAAGGGCACCCAATGGCCTACAAGAGTCGGAAATTGAACGACACCGAGCGCAAGTATACGGTTCATGAAAAGTTGATGACTGCGATTGTGCACCGTCTTCGAACCTAGCGTCATTACCTCCTCGGATCTAAGTTTATGGAGTGCAGGGATAATGTAGCCACAAGCTACTTTCAGACCCAGCCAAAACTCACCCCCAAGCAGGCGAGATGGCAGCAGTTTCGGGCTGAATTCGATTTCGACATCGAGTACAAGCCGGGCCGAATTAATTCAGTCCCTGATGCCTTGAGTGGGAAGGCACAGCTGGTTGCAGTCTCTTTCTTTTCCGAACCAGCAAGTAACCTTATGGAGAGGGTCAAGATCGAGATGGAGAAGGATCAATGGGCCACTTCCATGGGTGAACTCATCAAAGACGGCAAGGCACGCCGTTCCTGGACCGAAGGAGGGCTGATTTTGACATGAAGGCGACGTGTCTATGTGCCTTTAGGCGGAGGGCTGAGGCACGAGGTGCTACGAGAACACCATGATTCTATGTGGGCGGGACACCAGGGGGTGCATCGGACCCAAGCTCTCATAGAACATAACTACTATTGGCCGAAGATGCGGGATGACATCGAGGAGTATGTTCGCACCTGTCTGCTATGCCAACAAGACAAGGTTGAACATCGACAACCTGCAGGGTTGTTGGAGCCATTACCTATACAAGAGCGTGCGTGGGAGAGTGTCTCCATGGACTTCATCATCGGGCTACCTTCGGTGGATGGGAACAACTCTATCATGGCAGTGGTGGATCGCTTCTCGGAGTACGAAGTCTTCATTCCGGCACCTACTACTTGCCATGCGGAGGACATGGCGTGGTTGTTCTTCACATATGTCATGAAATATAGGAGGATACCGCAGAGTATCGTTTCTGATCACGATTCTCGCTTCATGGGGACGTTCTAGACGGAGTTATTTTGGATACTCGGAACAGAGCTGAGATGTCCACGACCTTCCACCCTCAGACTGACGGCCAAACAGAGCGAACCAATGCAATATTGCAGATGTATTTGAGGCACTATGTGACTGCCAACCAGTAGGATTGGGTGCCACTCTTGGACCAAGCCCAATTCAGTTACAACTTACAGCGACCGGAGTCGACAGGTAAATCACTGTTTCAGGTGATTACACGGCTGCAAGCAGACACTCTGGGAAGTATCGCCGCGGTCTACATGGGACGTAGTCCGACCGCCTATAGGTTCGTGAGGGATCTGAAGGAGGACACAGATCTGGTTCAGGTCTCCTTGTTGAAGGCGACCAAACGGATGAAGAAATGGACTGACATAAGCGACGAGCAGCTGAATTTCAGGTTGGTGATCGGGTATTGGTGAAGCTTTACCATCACATGAAATTGAAGTCGGGCTACCACAAAGCACTTGTTAGGAGGTATGAAGGTCGCTTCATCACCACACATCGAATTGGAGAGACAGCGTACCGATTATCGCTGCCTTTCAAGTTGAAAGTGCACCCGGTGTTCCACGTGTCCCCGTTGAAACCATTCAAAGAGGACACAACTGACCCTTCTGGAGGTCAAAGCGGGCGAGCTCCAGTGGCTGTCCGAGTTCATTACACCAAGAAGGTTTGTAAAATCAAGGCGGACAGGAAAAAGTGTAACCGTGTGCAATACTTAGTCCGATGGAAAGTACTATCAGATTCGGAAGCAAGTTGGGAGTATGGTGACGAACTATGGCAGTTCAAGGACATCATCAAGGTACCAGCACCATCTCATGCTATATTTGCAATGGAGGGCACAAGGTGAAGGACTGTACATTGAGGGGCAAGATAGCATCTATGGCGGTGGAGGAGAAACAAGAGACCGACCAAAGAATGGGCTCACTCAGTCTCAACGCCCTGATGGCCAAGGGGCCACGAGGCCTGTTTTATGCACCAATCAGCATTGGTGGTCACATCTTTCAAGCACTCATGATATGGGTGCCGCTGGCATCTTCGTGAGCTTAGGTACAGCGAACATGCTCAATCTGAAGATTGAACCTGATGAACACACATTCAAGGCGGTCAACTCTGCAGAGGTAGCTACAAGCGAAATGTCGAAGGATGTTGAGATCCAATTCGGTACATGGATCGGACGGGTGACAGCGGTGGTTGCCCCAATCGACGACTACAAGGTGGTCATCGGTATGTTTTTGCTTACCCAGCTGCAAGCCATGGTAAAGCCAGATTTAGATGTGGTGGTGGTTTTGAATTCGAGGGGAGCTTATGTAGTTCCAGGGAAGCGAATTAAAGGGACTCTGCAGCAGGTCCTATCGACGATGCAACTTGCTAAGGGGCTGATAAGGGGCCTTCCAACATATATTGCGTCCTTTCAGGAGGATGACCTATCGGGAGTAGAGGAGATTCTGATCGGTTATTTCAATTTTGAAAATAAACCACGCAATAGCACGTATCTTGTAGGATAGTGATTACGGGTGTCCGTCACAGGGATTGAAGAATAAGTTATTTTTCTTTTAAAGATAATTCAAGAAGAAGGATTTGCTAACTCGAATTAACTAAATTAAACTATGAGTACGAATTAGAATTTATCAGAATAAATGG
>JAOXJJ010001059.1:0-31056 GCA_025769935.1 Phoenix roebelenii | reverse complement strand
TGCTGACAGTGACCCTCCCTGTGCTGCTCAGGGACCCCGCAAGGTATGGCCCGCACAGCGGCAGAATATGTCCAACAAGCACGAGCTCAAGTCATGATGGACATATGTCAAGTTTGGATCCTTGCTTGGGTGCACCCGAAAATACTTTGTGTTCATGATTTCCTGCATTTATTTACATTAGATTGAGTCTATTTTAATTTGGTCTATTAGTTCACATTGAGTTTTTTTATTTTGGGTTTATTTGAGTTCTTGTTTTGGGTTTGTAATTGCTGATTTGTTTTTGCTCGATTAAGTCCATGTAGTTGAGTTGTAATTGAGTCAACCCAAGTCACTTTGTATGGACCCAATTGAGGACGTGATGATGTGTCCATCCGCATAGGAGAAATCTGATGCAGGAGCAAGAGTCTGAGTCATCCTAGTGTCACGGCACCTCGAATCGGGGCTGGACCAGACGCGGATCAAGGTATAAACCAGATCAATTCGCTGGACAGGTTCGAGGTCTGATCGTGCTCTCTGAAGATTTGGGCTACTTGGAAACCAAATCTAGGCCCTAGGATCACCTAGGGAAATGTGTGCAAGATCTAGGAGGAATACCCAAGAGCATGGGGCCGTGGGCACGTGCTTCAAGGCATGTATTGTTGAGAATACATGTTGGTTCATCATCTGGTGGAAAACTGCTGCAACGAGTCTGATTCAGTGTTGAGGGCTTATCTCGAAGCATGGGATGAATCTGAAAAATTAGGATATATAGAAATGTGTGCCACTGATGGAGGTACGTGGCATAAGTCTCCATAAGGCAAGGGACACATTTTCACATGTTTTTATAACTGAAAACGTGTATGGTTAGAAAACGTGGTTGTAACGCTGTTTTCACGCGCTTTCTCTTTGAGAGGCATTTGGAGAACTCTACAGAAATCCGTTCAAAGTGGGAATGGTGCCATCTGAAAGTGTTTTTCGTCCTGAATCCAACGAATTCAGTTTCATGGTATTCCAAGTTCATTTGGGGTACGAACTTGGCTGTTTTATCTGATTGCACATAATCCTACGGGAATAGGTGTTTTCCTATCTTATCTAGGATTCATCCTTATCTTGTAGAGAGAGAGGGGAGTTCGTGAGGGACCTATAACTTGAGGTTACTCCTCTACAAAAAGGACCCTCAAAGGGGAAGGGGGGAGGCATCCGGTAGAGCTGGAGAGACCATGAGAGTTTATTGTAATTAGTTGAGTGGTTCTTCAATAAAGTTCTCTTCCCCTGTATTTCTCCTTCTCCTTCGTGGTATTTTCTGGTGTTGTGCTTCGCTACATTATTATTGTTGTTTGGCATGACCTAAGTCATAGGGACTATGTTCCCACACCAGGAAGGCTGATCAGTTCTCTTCGGTAGACAGAGCCGCATGTTGTTGGGATCCACTTTGAGATCCCTTCGTCCATGACACTTGGTATCAGAGCCATACCAGAAACGAAGGAGACAACCTCTACGGTAGCTTACATGGTGGGAATGGTGGATGTATCATCTTCGACCGTGGATCTCGATCCAGCCTTAGGAGGAGGTACGTGTCAAGGCACCTCGAATCGAGGCTGGACCGGACGCGGATCAAGGTATAAACCAGATCAGGTTGCTGGATGGGTTCGAGGTCTGACCGTGCTCTCTGGAGATTTGGGCTACTTGGAAACCAAATCCAGGCCCTAGGATCACCTAGGGAAACGTGTGCAAGATCTAGGAGGAATACCCAAGAGCATGGGGCCGTGGGCACGTGCTCCAAGGCATGTATTGTTGAGAATACAAGCTGGTTCATCATCTGGAGGAAAACTGCTCCAACGAGTCTGATTCAGTGTTGAGGGCTTATCTCGAAGCATAGGCTGAATCCGAGAAATTGGGATGTATAGAAATATGTGTCACTGATGGAGGTATGTGGCATAAGTCTTCAGAAGACAAGGAACACGTTTTAACATGTTTTTATAACTGAAAATATGTATGATTAGAAAACGTGGCTGTAACACTGTTTCCACGCACTTCCACATTGAGGGGCATTTGGAGAACTCTACAGAAGTCCGTTCAAAGTGGGAAAGGTTCCATCTGAAAGGGTTTTTCATTCCGAATCCAACGAATCCAGTTTCATGGTAATCCGAGTTCGTTTGGGGCATGAACATGGCTATTTTATATGATTGCGGGAATGGGGGTTTTCCTATTTTTATCTAGGATTCATCCTATCTTGTAGAGAGGGAGGGGAGTTTGTGAGGACTTGTAACTTGAGGTTACTCCTCTACAAAACGGACCCTCAAAGGAGAAGGGGGGCATCCGGTAGAGCTGGACAGACCAGGAGAGTTTATTGTAATCAGTTGAGTGGTTATTCAATAAAGTTTCTCTTCGGTAGATCGAGCCGCACGTTGTTGGGATCTGGTCTGAGATCCCTTCGTCCGTGACACTTGGTATCAGAGCCATACCAGAAACGAAGGAGACGACCTCTATGGTAGCTTCCATGGTGGGAATGGCGGATGCATCATCTTCGACCATGGATCTCGATCCAGCCTCAGGAGGAGGTACGGCGATGGGTAGAACACATCCAGTTGATGATTCCCTACAAAGGTTACGCATTGCATCTCCGGTTATCTCTGCTGACAATCGATTACGGAGGTGTGAGGCCCAAATAGCTGAGGTTGAAGGGTGAATGGAGGACCTTGAGGGTCCTTTAATAGGGACGCAACCTTCTGAGGGGAGATCACCGCTCAGCTGAACCAGATTTCATTCGATTTGGAGCAACGCTATAAGGAAGTGCTGCGGCATAACAAGGAGCTGGAGATCATGGTGAAGGTTCTCCAAAATCAGGTGGTTGACCTTTTAAAGGAAAGTACCACCACGGGCGTAGCCTCTTCTCCATTGACAATGGAGGTCGCAAGAGAGACCACGCGCCCCCTGAACAAGCTTGATGTTCCCAAGCCACAGAAGTTATGCGGACGGTGGTCCACGAAGGAGGTAGATAACTTCCTTTTTGCTGTAGAACAATACCTGTAGGTCACCGGCGTAAGGGAGGAAGCCATGAAGGTAAGCACGGTGCCCATGTTTCTGAGGGATTTGGCGATGCTTTGGTGGCGACGTCGGGGTGACGATGTGAAGCGAGGGGCTATTCCAATCACCACTTGGGCACAGTTCCAAACCGAACTTCGGAAGCAATTCTTCCTTGCATTCGCAAAGGATGATGCTCGAGCATGACTACGGCGACTCACGCAAAAGGGCGATGTACGTGAGTATGTGCGAGAGTTCAGTGAATTATTGTTGGAGGTACCAGACCTCAGCAACGAGGACTCTCTTTTCACTTTTCTTGACGGGCTCAAACCGTGGGCCAAGATAGAATCGTAGCGAAGAGGAGTCCAGAGTTTGAACGAGGCGATAGCTCAAGTGGAGGCTCTCATCGAGTTCAAGACTCAACCCACAGCTCCCAAAGCCCAAGCATCGAAATAGGGCAAAGGTGGGGGAGCAAAATCAGGTCACAAAGGAGGTACAAAAGGCTCGAATCTGGGCTCCTCGAGTGGAGGGACTTCCCAGGCGAAGGGCAAAGGGGTGGCGCAAGGTACCAGCACCATCTCATGCTATATTTGCAATGGACTGCACAAGGTGAAGGACTGTCCATTGAGGGGCAAGATAGCATCTATGGCGATGGAGGAGAAGCAAGAGACCAACCAAAGGATGGGCCCACTGTCTCAATGCCCTGAAGGCCAAGGGGCCACAAGGTCTGCTCTATGCACCTATCTGCATTGGTGGTCACACCTTCCAGGTGTCACGGCTCCTCGAATCGGGGCTGGACCGGATTCGAGGATCACCTAGGGAAACGTGTGCAATATCTAGGAGTACCCAAGAGCATGGGGCTATGGGCACGTGCTCTAAGGCGTGTATTGTTGAGAATACATGGTGGTTCATCATCAGGAGGAAAGTTGCTGCAACGAGATTGATTCAGCATTGTGGGCTTATCTCAAAGCATGGACTGAATTCGGAGAATTGGGATGCATAAAAATGTGTGCCACTGATGGAAGAACGTGAAATAAGTCTCCAGAAGGCAAGGGACACGTTTTAACATATTTTTATAACTGAAAAACGTGTATAGTTAGAAGACGTGGCTGTTACGTTGTTTCCTCTTTCTTTCACTTTGAGAGGCATTTCTGAAACTCTACAGTAGTCTTTTTAAAGGGGAAAAGGTGCCATCTGGAAGGATTTTTCGTTTCGAATCCAACAAATCTAGTTTCGTGATAATCCGAGTTCGGTTGGGGCACGAACTTGGCCGTTTCATCTGGATTGCACAGAATCCTGCGGGAATGGGAGAATCCTTTCTTATCTAGGATTCATCCTTATCTTGTACATGGGAAGTGGAGTTCGTGAGGGACTTGTAATTGGAGGTTGCTTCTCTATAAGAGGACCCTCAAAGGGGAAGGGTTGGTATCTGGGAGAGCTGGAGAGACCAGAAGAGCTTATTGTAATCAGTTGAGTGGTTATTCAATAAAGTTCTCTTCTCCTGTATTTCTCCTTCTCCTTCATGGTATTTTCTGGTGTCGTGTTTCGCTGCATTATTGTTGTTAGGCGTGACCTAAGTCATAGAGACTAGGTTTCCACACCAAGAAGGCTGATCGATTATCTTCGGTAGACCGAGCCGCACGTTGTTGGGATCCACTTTGAAATCCCTTCGTACGTGACACATGCACTCATTGATACGGGTGCCACTGACTTCTTCGTGGACCTAGCTACGACAAAGAGGTTAAATCTAAAGATTGAACATGATGAACACACGTTCAAGGCGGTCAACTCCACAGAAGTGGCTACTAGTGGAACATCGAAGGATGTTGAGATCTAATTCGACGCATGGACCGGACGGGTGACAGTGGTGGCCACCCCGATCGACGACTACGAGGTGGTCATCATCATGTCTTTGCTTACCCAGCTGCAAGCCATGGTAAAGCCGGATTTAGATGTAGTGGTGGTCCTGAATCTGAGTGGAGCTTGCGTAGTTCCAGGGAAGCGAGTTAAAGGAACTCCGCAGCGAGTCCTATCGGCGATGCAACTTGCTAAGGGGCTGAGAAGGGGACTTCCAACATATATTGCGTCCCTTCAAGAGGAAGAACTACTGGAAGGAGAGGAGATTCCAACGCCCATCGAGGGTGTTCTCACTGAATTCGGGGATGTGATGCCCCCTGGGTTACCCAGGCAATTGCCGCCAAAAAGAGAAATAGATCATCGGATGGATTTGGTGCATAGAGCACGTCCACCAGGTCAAGCACCATATAGGATGGCCCCAGCTGAACTCCAAGAGCTGAGGAGGCAGCTAACGGAGTTGGTGGACAGCGGGTTCATTCGACATTCGAAGAGTTCGTATGGAGCACCGGTACTTTTTCAGAAGAAGCATGATGGTTCGTTGAGACTCTGCATCGACTACAGGGCCCTCAACAAGCTCATAGTGAAGAACAAGTATCCCATTCCACAGATTGATGATTTGTTCGATCAACTTAGCAAGGCACGATGGATTTCCAAGTTGGATCTTCGCAGCGGGTACTATCAGGTTCGCGTGGCAGAGGAGGACATTAAGAAGACTGCATGTGTGACAAGGCACGGGAGCTTCGAGTACCGTGTCATGCCTTTGGTCTCACCAACATGCCAGCAACTTTCTGTGCTTGGATGCAGCGTGTACTCCATGAGTTCATCGATAAATTCATGGTAGTATACTTAGATGACATTGTTGTGTACAACTAGATGTTGGATGAGCATGTGGCGCACCTGAGGCAAGTCTTCTCCACCTTACGGCAACACCAGCTCTTTGTGAAGAGGAAGAAGTGTGTGTTTGCGCAGCGGAGAGTGCTGTTTCTTGAGCACATCATCGGGGATGGAAGGCTCATGATGGATCCCTTGAAAATTTCAGCCATAGCCGAGTGGGAGGTACCTATACATGTTACACACTTACGCTCTTTTCTTGGCTTGGCAAATTACTATAGGAGGTTCATCACCGGATATTTGGAGTTATGCACCCCACTGACGGATTTGTTAAAGAAGGATCGACCATGGCGGTGGTCAAACCAATGTCAGGAGGTGTTTGATCGTCTCAAGCAAGCGGTCACAGAGGAACCGGTCCTCATGCTATCGAACTTTTTCATTTCTTTTGAAATCCACACCGACGCATCGGATTTTGTCATTGGAGGGGTGCTCATGCAGGAAGCGCACCCAGTGGCCTACAAAAGTTGGAAGTTGAACGACACCGAGCGCAGGTATATGGTTCATGAAAAGGAGATGATAGCGATTGTGCACTGTCTTCGAACCTGGCATCATTACCTCCTCGGATCGAAGTTTGTGGTGCGCATGGATAATGTGGCCACAAGCTACTTTCAGATCCAGCCAAAGTTCACCTCCAAGCAGGCGAGATGGCAGCAATTTCTCGCTGAATTTGATTTTGACATCGAGTACAAACTAGGCCGAACTAATTTGGTCCCTAATGGAGAGGGTCACAGCTGGCTGCGGTTTCGTCCTTTTCTAGACCAGCAAGTAACCTAATGGAGAGGGTCAACACCGAGATGGAGAAGGATCCATGGGCCACTTCCATGGGTGGGAACTCATCAAAGATGGCAAGGCGCGCCATTTTTGTACCGAAGGAGGGTTGATTTTGACACGAGGGCGACTTGTCTATGTGCCTTCAGGTGGAGGGCTGAGGCGCGAGGTGTTGCGAGAACACCATAATGCTACGTGGGTGGGACACCAGGGGGTGCATCGGACCCAAGCTCTCATAGAACATAACTACTATTGGCCGAAGATGCGGGATGACATCGAGGAGTATGTTCGCACTTGTCTGCTATGCCAACAAGACAAGGTCGAACATTGACGGCCTGTGGGGTTGTTGGAACCATTACCTATACCAGAGTGTCCATGGGAGAGTGTCTCCATGGACTTCATCGTCAGACTACCTTCGGTGGATGGGAACAGCTCTATCATGGTTGTGGTGGATTGCTTCTCGAAGTATGGAGTCTTCATTCCAGCACCTACTACTTGCCATGCGGAGGACGTGGCGTGGTTGTTCTTCACATTTGTGGTGAAATATTGGGGGATACCGCGGAGTATCATTTTTGATCGCGATGCTCTCTTCACGGGGAGGCTCTGGACGGAGTTATTTCGGATACTTGGAACGGAGCTGAGGATGTCTAGGGCCTTCCACCCTCAGACCGACGGCCAAACAGAGCGAACCAATGCATTATTGGAGATGTATTTGAGGCACTATGTGAGTGCCAACCTGCAGGTATGGGTTCGACTCTTGGACCAAGCCCTATTCAGCTACAACTTACAGCGATCAGAGTCGACGGGTAAATCACCGTTTGAGGTGATTACAGGGTTGCAACCAGACACTCCGGGAAGTATCGCAGCGGACCACATGAGGTGTAGTCTGACCGCCTACAAGTTCGTGAGGGATCTAAAGTAGGATACAGATTTTGTTCTGGTCTCCTTGTTGAAGGCAACCAAATGGATGAAGAAATGGGCTGACATAAAGCGGCGGGCAGCTGAATTTCAGGTTGGTGATCGGGATTGGTGAAGCTTTACCATCACATGAAATTGAAGTCGGGCTTCCATAAAGCACTTGTGAGGAGGTATGAAGGTTACTTCATCATCACACATCGAATTGGAGAGACAACGTACCGATTATCGCTGCCTTCCAAGTTGAAAGTTAACCTGGTGTTCCACGTGTCCCTGTTGAAACCGTTCAAAGAGGACACAACTGACCCTTCTCGGGCTTAAAGTGGGTGAGCTCCAGTGGCTATACGAGTTTATTATACCAAGAAAGTTTCTGAAATCAAGGCAGACAGGAAAAAGGGTAACTGTGTGCAATACTTAGTTCGATGGAAAGGACTATCAGATTCAGAAGCAAGCTGGGAGTATGGTAACGAACTATGGCAGTTCGAGGACATCATCAATGAGTACCTCCTAGCCCCGTCAGGGGCGACTTCGGCTTAGGTGGGGGAGGGTGTCACGGCATGTCGAATCGGGGCTGGACCGGATGTGGATCAAGGTATAAACCAGATCAGGTCGCTGGACGAGTTCGAGGTCTGACCGTGCTCTCTGAAGATTTGGGCTACTTGGAAACCAAATTCGGGCCCTAGGATCATCTAGGGAAACATGTGCAAGATCTAGGAGGAATATCCAAGAGCATGGAGCCGTGGGCATGTGCTCCAAGGCGTGTATTGTTGAGAATACATGCTGGTTCATCATCTGGAGGAAAACTGCTGCAACAAATCTGATTCAGTGTTGAGGGTTTATCTCGAAGCATGGGCTGAATCCGGAAAATTAGGATGTATAGAAATGTGTGTCACTGATGGAGATACGTGGCATAAGTCTTCAGAAGGCAAGGGACACGTTTTAACATGTTTTTATAACTGAAAACGTGTATGGTTAGAAAACGTGGTTGTAACGCTGTTTCCACGCGCTTTCACTTTGAGGGGCATTTGGAGAACTCTACAGAAATCCGTTCAAAATAGAAAAGGTCCCATCTGAAAGGGTTTTTCATCACAAATCCAACGAATCCAGTTTCATGGTAATCTGAGTTCGTTTGGGGCACGAATTTGGCTGTTTTATCTGATTGCGCAGAATCCTGCGGGAATGGGGGTTTTTCTATTTTATCTAGGATTCATCCTTATCTTGTAGAGAGGGAGGGGTGTTCGTGAGGACTTGTAACTTGAGGTTACTCGTCTACAAAAAGGACCCTCTAAGGGGAAGGGGGGCATCCTGTAGCTGGAGAGACTAGGAGAGTTTATTGTAATCAGTTGAGTGGTTATACAATAAAGTTCTCTTCTCCTGTATTTCTCTTTCCTTCGTGGTATTTTCTGGTGTCATGCTTTGCTGCATTATTATTGTTGTTAGGCGTGACCTAAGTCATAGGGTCTAGGTTCCCACGCCAGGAAGGCTGATCGGTTCTCTTCGGTAGACCGAGCCATACGTTGTTGGGATCCGCTCTGAGACCCTTCGTCTGTGACACTTGGTATCAGAGCCATACCAGAAACGAAGGAGACGACCTCTACGGTAGCTTCCATGGTGGGAATGGCGGATGCATCATCTTCGACCGTGGATCTTGATCCAGCCTCAGGAGGAGGTACAACGATGGGTAGAACATATCCAGTTGTTGATTCCCTACAAGGGTTTACGCATTGCATCTCCGGTTATCTCTGCTGACAATCAATTACGGAGGTGTGAGGCCCAAATAGCTGAGGTTGAAGGGCGAATGGAGGACCTTGAGGGTAGGGACGCAACCTTCCGAGGGGAGATCGCCGCTCAACCGAACCAGATTTCATTCTATATGGAGCAGCGCTATAAGGAAGTGCTGCGGCATAACAAGAAGCTGGAGATCATGCTGAAGTCTCTCCAAAATCAGGTGGTTGACCTTTTAAAGGAAAGTACGACCACGGGCATGGCCTCTTCTCCATTGACAATGGAGGTCGCAAGAGAGACCATGCGCCCCCTGAACAAGCTTGATGTTCCCAAGCCACAGGAGTTCTATGGACGGTAGTCCGCGAAGGAGGATAACTTCCTTTTTGTTGTAGAACAATACCTGCAGGTCACCGGCATAAGGAAGGAAGCCATGTAGGTGAGCACGGCAGCCATGTTCCTAAGGGATGTGGTGATTCTTTGGTGGCGACGTCGGGCTGACGTTGTGAAGCGAGGGGTTGTTCCAATCACCATTTGGGCACAGTTCCAAACTGAACTTCGGAAGCAATTCTTCCCCGTGTTCGCAAAGGATGATGCTCGAGCACGACTATGAAGACTCACGCAAAAGGGCGATGTGCATGAGTATGTGCGAGAGTTCAGTGAATTGTTGTTGGAGGTACCAGACCTTAGGAACGAGGACTCTCTCTTCACTTTTCTTGACGGGCTCAAACCATGGGCCAAGATGGAATTGCAGCGAAGAGGAGTCTAGAGTTTGAACGAGGCGATAGCTCAAGCGGAGGCTCTCATCAAGTTCAAGATTCAACCCACAGCTCCCAAAGCCCAAGCATCGAAATAGGGCAAAGGTGGGGGAGCAAAATCAGGTCACAAAGAAGGTACAAAAGGCTCGAATCTAGGCTCCTCGAGTGGAGGGGCTTCCCAAGCGAAGGGCAAAGGAGTGGTGCAAGGTACCAGCACCATCTCATGCTATATTTGCAATGGACCGTACAAGGTGAAGGGCTGTCCATTGAGGGGCAAGATAACATCTATGGCGGTGGAGGAGAAGCAAGAGACCGACCAAAAGATGGGCTCACTCAGTCTCAACGTCTTGAAGGCCAAGGGGCCACGGGGTCTGCTCTATGCACCTATCTGCATTGGTGGTCACACCTTCCAGGCACTCATTGATACGGGTGCCACTGACTTCTTCGTGGACCTAGCTATAGCAAAGAGGTGAAATCTGAAGATTGAACGTGATGAACACACGTTCAAGGCGGTCAACTCCGCAGAAGTGGCTACCAGCGGAACATCAAAGGATGTTGAGATCCAATTCGGCGCATGGATCGGACGGGTGACAACGGTGGTTGCCTCGATCGACGACTACGTGGTGGTCATCAGCATGTCTTTGCTTACCCAACTACATGCCATGGTACAGCCGGATTCAGATGTGGTGGTGGTCCTGAATTCGAGTAGAGCTTGCGTAGTTCCAGAGAGCGAGTTAAAGGGACTCTGCAGCGAGTCCTATCGGCAATGCAACTTGCTAAGGGGCTGAGAAGGGGACTTCCAACATATATTGTGTCCCTTCAGGAGGAAGAACTATTGGAAGGAGAGGAGATTCTAGCACCCATTGAGGGTGTTCTCAATGAATTCGGGGATGTGATGCCCCCTGAGTTACCCAAGCAATTGTCGCCAAAAAGAAAAATCGATCATCGGATTGATTTGGTGCATGGAGCACGTCTACCAGCTCAAGCACCATATAGGATGGCCCCACCTGAACTCCAGGAGATGAGGAAGCAGCTAATGGAGTTGGTGGACAGCGGGTTCATTCGACCTTTGAAGGGTCCATATGGAGCACCGGGACTTTTTCAGAAGAAGCACGATGGATGAGACTCTGCATCGACTACAGGGCCCTCAACAAGTTCACGGTGAAGAATAAGTACCCCATTCCACGTATTGATGATTTGTTCGATCAATTTGGCAAGGCACGATGGATTTCCAAGTTGGATCTTCGCAGCGGGTACTATCAGGTTCGTATAGTGTGGAGGAGGACATTGAGAAGACTGCATGTGTGATAAGGTACGGGAGCTTCGAGTACTTTGTCATGCCTTTTGGTCTCACCAACACGCCAGCAACTTTCTGCGCTTTGATGCAGTGTGTACTCCACAAGTTCAACGATAAATTTGTGGTAGTATACTTAGATGACATTGTTGTGTACAACCGGACGTTGGATGAGCATGTGGCGCACCTGAGGCAAGTCTTCTCCACCTTACAGCAGCACCAGCTCTTTGTGAAGAGGGAGAATTGTGTGTTTGCGCAGCGGAGAATGTCGTTTCTCGGGCACATCATCGGGGATGGAAGGCTCATGATGGATCCCTTAAAAATTTCAGCCATAGCCAAGTGGCAGGTACCTACACATGTTACACGCTTACGCTCTTTTCTTGGCTTGGAAAATTACTATAGGAGGTTCATCACCGGATATTCGAAGTTATGCGACCCACTGCTGAATTTGTTAAAGAAGGATCGACCATGGCGGTCGCAGAGGAACCGGTCAAACAAATGTCAGGAGGTGTTTGATCGTCTCAAGCAGGTGGTCGCAGACGAACCGGTCCTCGTGCTACCGAACTTTTCCATTTCTTTTGAAGTCCACACCGACACATCGGATTTTGCAATTGGAGGGGTGCTCATGCAGGAAGGGCACCCAGTGGCCTATGAGAGTCAGAAATTGAATGACACCGAGCGCAGGAATACGGTTCATGAAAAAGAGATGACAGCGATTGTGCACTGTCTTCGAACCTGGGGTCATTACCTCCTCGGATCTAAGTTTGTGGTGCACACGGATAATGTGGCCACAAGCTACTTTTAGACCCAGCCAAAGCTCACCCCCATGCACCCGAGATGGCAGCAATTTCTTGCTGAATTCGATTTTGATATTGAGTACAAATCGGGCCAAACTAATTCGATCCGTGATGCCTTGAGTAGGAAGGCACAGTTGGCTGCGGTTTCTTCCTTTTCCAGACCAGCAAGTAACCTAATGGAGAGGGTCAAGACCGAGCTGGAGAAGGATCCATGGGCCACTTCCATGGGTGAACTCATCAAAGACGGCAAGGCACGCCGTTTCTAGACCGAAGGAGGGCTGATTTTGACACGAGGGCGATGTGTCTATGTGCCTTCAGGTGGAGGGCTGAGGCGCGAGGTGTTGCGAGAACACTATGATTCTATATGGGTGGGACACCAGGGGGTGCATCGGACCCAAGCTCTCATAGAACATAACTACTATTGGCCGAAGATGCGGGATGACATCGAGGAGTATGTTCGCACTTGTCCACTATGCCAACAAGACAAGGTCTAACATCGACGGCCTGCGGGGTTGTTGGAACCATTACCTATACCAGAGCATCCGTGAGAGAGTGTCTCCATGGACTTCATCATCGGACTACCTCCGGTAGACGGGAACAGCTCTATCATGGTCGTGGTGCATCGCTTCTCGAAGTATGGAGTCTTCATTCCAGCACCTACTACTTGCCATGCGGAGGACGTGGCGTGGTTGTTCTTCACATATGTGGTGAAATATTGGGGGATACCGCGAAGTATTGTTTCTTATCGTGATGCACGCTTCATGGGGAGGTTCTGGATGGAGTTATTTCGGATACTCGAAATGGAGCTGAAGAGTCCACGGCCTTCCACCCTCAGACCAACGGCCAAACAGAGCGAACCAATGAATTATTGTGGATGTATTTGAGGCACCATGTGAGTGCCAACCTGCGGGATTGGGTTCGACTCTTGTGTCACGTACGAAGGAATTTTAGAGCTGATCTCAGCAACGTGCGGCTCGGTCTACTGAAGATAACCGATCAGCCTTCCTGGCATGGGAACCTAGTCTCTATGACTTAGGTCATGCCTAACAACAATAATGCAGCGAAGTACAACACCAGAAAATTCCACGAAAGAGAAAGAGAAATATAGGAGAAGAGAACTTTATTGAATTACCGCTCAACTGATTACAATAAGCTCGCCTAGTCTCTCTGATCTCTCGAGCTCTACCCGATACCAATCCCTCCCCTTTGAGGGCCCTCTTATAGAGGAGCAACCTCCAATTAGAAGTCCCTCACGAACTCGACTTTCCATGTACAAGATAAGGATGAATTCTAGATAAGATAGGATAACCTCGATTCCTGCAGGATTCTGCGCAATCAGCTGAAACGACCAAGTTTTCCCCCAACCTAACTCGGATTACAACGAAATTGGATTCGTTGGATTCAGAACGAAAAGTACTTTCAGATGACACATTTCCAACTTTGAATGGACTTCTTTAAAGTTTCCGGAATGCCCCTCAATGTGAGAACGTGTGTTAACAGCGTTACAGCCACGTTTTCTAACCATCTATCTTTCAGTTAGAAAATGTATTAAAAGCATGTCCCTTGCCTTATGGAGACTTATGCCACGTACCTCCATCACTGGCACACATTTTTATGCATCCCAATTTCCCGGATTCAGCCCATGCTTCGAGATAAGCCCTCAACACTGAATCAGACTCGTTGCAGCAGCTCTCCTCCTAATAATGAACTAGCATGTATTCTTGTCAATACATGCCTTGGAGCACGTGCCCCCGGTCCTATGCTCTTGGGTATTCCTCCAAGATCTTGCACACATTTCCCTAGGTGATTCTAGGGCCCGGATTTGGTTTCCAAGTAGCCCAAATCTTCAAAGAGCATGGTCAGACCTCGAACCGTCCAGCGACCCGATCTAGTTTATACCCGGTCTAGCCACGATTCGAGGTGCTGTGACACCCTCCCCCACCTAAGCCGAAGTCGCTCCTAACGAGGCTAGGTGGTACTCATTGATGATGTCCTCGGACTACCATAGTTCGTCACCATACTTCCAGATTGCTTATGAATCTGATAGTCCTTTCCATCGGACTAAGTATTGCACACGGTTATCCTTTTTCCCATCAGCCTTGATTTCAGAAACCTTCTTGGTGTAATGAACTCGTACGGCCACTTGAGCTCGCCCACTTTGAGGCCGAGAAGGGTCAGTTGTGTCCTCTTTGAACGGTTTCAACAGGGACACTTGGAACACCAGGTGCACTTTCAGCTTGGAAGGCAGCGACAATTGGTACGCTGTCTCTCCAATTCGATGTGTGATGATGAAGGGACCTTCATACCTCCTCACGAGTGCTTTGTGGTAGCCCGACTTCAATTTCATGGGATGGTAAAGCTTCACCAATACCCGATCACAAACCTGAAATTCAGCTGCCCACTGCTTTATGTCAGCCCACATTTTCATCCTTTTGGTCGCCTTCAACAAGGAGACCTGAACCAAATATGTATCCTCCTTCAGATCCCTCACGAACCTGTAGGCGGTCGGACTACGTCCCATGTAGTCCGCTGTGATATTTCCCGAAGTGTCTGGTTGTAGCCCTGTAATTACCTCAAACGGTGATTTACTCGTTGACTCCGATCGCTGTAAGTTGTAGCTGAATTGGGCTTGGTCCAAGAGTCGCACCCAATCCCGCTGGTTGGCACTCACATAGTGCCTCAAATACATCTCCAATAATGCATTGGTTTGCTCTGTTTGGCCATCAGTCTGAGGGTGGACTCCGCATGGCTAGTAGTAGGTGCTGGAATGAAGACTCCATACTTCGAGAAGCGATCCACCACGACCATGATAGAGTTGTTCCCATCCACCGAAGGTAGTCCGATGATGAAGTCCATGGAGACACTCTCTCACGGATGCTCTAGTATAGGTAATGGTTCCAACAACCCCGCAGGCCGTCGATGATAGACCTTGTCTTGTTGGCATAGTGGACAAGTGCGAACATACTCCTTGATGTTATCCCGCATCTTCGGCCAATAGTAGTTATGTTCTATGAGAGCTTGGGTCCGATGCACCCCCTGGTGTCCCGCCCACATAGAATCATAGTGTTCTCGCAACACCTCGCGCCTCAGCCCTCCACCTGAAGGCACATAGACACGTCGCCCTCGTGTCAAAATCAGCCCTCCTTCGGTCTAGAAACGGCGTGCCTTGCTGTCTTTGATGAGTTTACCCATGGAAGTGGCCCATGGATCCTTCTCCATCTCGGTCTTGACCCTCTCCATTAGGTTACTTGTTGGTCTGGTAAAGGAAGAAACCGCAGCCAACTGTGCCTTCCTACTCAAGGCATCAAGGACCGAATTAGTTCGGCCTGATTTGTACTCGATGTCAAAATCGAATTCAGCAAGAAATTGCTGACATCTCGCCTACTTGGGGGTGAGCTTTGGCTGGGTCTGAAAGTAGCTTGTGTCCACGTTATCCGTGCACACGACAAACTTAGATCCGAGGAGGTAATGATGCCAGGTTCGAAGACAATGCACAATCCCTGTCATCTCATTTTCGTGAACCGTATTCCTGCCCTCGGTGTCGTTAAACTTCCGACTCTTGTAGGCCACTAGGTGCCCTTCCTTCATGAGTACCCCTCCAATGGCAAAATCTGATGCGTCGGTGTAGACTTCAAAAGAAATGAAAATGTCCGGTAGCACGAGGACCGGTTCCTCTGTGACTGCTTGCTTGAGACGATCAAACACCTCCTGACATTGGTTTGACCACCGCTATGGTCGATCCTTCTTTAACAAATCCGTCAGTGGGGCGCATAACTTCAAATATCCGATGATGAACCTCCTATGGTAATTTGCCAAGCCAAGAAAAGTGCGTAAATGTGTAACACATGTAGGTACCTCTCACTCGGCTATGGTTGAAGTTTTCAAGGGATTCATCATGAGCCTTCCATCGCCGATGATGTGCCCGAGAAACGACACTCTCCGCTGGACAAACACACACTTCTCCCTCTTCACAAAGAGCTGGTGCTACCGTAAGGTGGAGAAGACTTGCCTCACGTTGAGGGGCATTTTGAAAACTTTACGAACATCCGTTCAAAGTGGGAAAGGTGCTATCTGAAAGGGTTTTTCGTTTCGAATCCAACGAATCTAGTTTCATGGTAATTCGAGTTCATTTGGGGCCCGAACTTGGTTGTTTTATCTGATTGCGCAGAATCCTGTGGGAATGGGGGTTTTCCTATCTTATCTAGGATTCATCCTTACTTTTAGAGAGAGAGAGGGGAGTTCGTGAGGGACTTGTAACTTGAGGTTACTCCTCTACAAAAAGGACCCTCAAAGGGAGGGGGGCATTCGGTAGAGTTGGAGAGACCAGAAGAGTTTATTGTAATCAGTTGAGTGGTTATTCAATAAAGTTCTCGTCCCCTATATTTCTCCTTCTCCTTCGTGGTATTTTCTGATGTTGTGCTTCGCTGCATTATTATTGTTGTTAGGCATGACTTAAGTCATAGGGACTAGGTTTCCGTGCCAGGAAGGCTGATTGGTTTTCTTCGGTAGATCGAGCCGCACATTGTTGGGATCCGCTTTGAGATCCCTTCGTCCGTGATACTAGATGTGCAACGTGTTTGGATCATCACTTGGGTGTGCCCGAATTATGGTGGATCCAATATTTTTAGCACCTGGTTACATTGGATCTTTAATTTGGGTTTGTAATTTGCTAATTTGTGTTTGATGATTGAGTCCAAGCGGCAATTAGATGTCGTGAAGATCAAAGCATGATGTGGAGACTTTGACTTGGTCAAAGTAGAGTTGTCCTAGGAGTCGTAGATTCTCTCTATGTCAAGTGATTAGGAGTTGTTTATTTGGTCCATGTGGCATTTGGGGAAGAGTTCTAGTTGATTTGGACTCTCTTCCATGCGTCATGAGGAGTCTTAGATTATTTAGAGTTTTATTTATTGAGTCCATGTGTCGTTTGAAAGTGGCTTAGTTGATTTGGAGTCTTAGTACTTGTGTCTTTAAAGAATTCTAGTTATTTGAGAGTCTTAGTTGGTTTAGTAGATTTGGTTAATTGATTTCATCAGCTGATTTCATCAATTTATTTCGTCAGTTGATTTTGTCAAATGATTGATTTGATTTGAAAGAGTCCATGTTTAGTTGGAGTCCTAAAATTCTAGTTGTAAGAATCCTTATTTTTTATATAAAGGAGAGGTTGAACAATAAAATTGGAGAATTAATTTTAGTTTTCTATTGCTCTTATGATCTAGAGGCCAGAGGCGTCTTTTTTCTCCTTTAGTGATTCTCCAAAGGTTCATTCTTCCTAGGTGAGAAGCCTTAGAAACCCTTGGTGAGATGCCGAAGTTCTTTATCTGTAGAAACTGGAAACGTGAGACTCCTTCTTCATGCCAACCTCGAACTCTTGAGCGAAGGTGAGACTCTTTCAATCAAAACCTAATTATCTTCCTTACATCTTTGCATCCGTCATCACCATGTCCTAACTCTAGCCCTAGTCCAATTATTCGCCATTTCCTTAACTTGGCTGCCATCCATAGAACCCAATATCTTCATTATCATCATCTTTTTTTCTCTTCTTCTTCTCTACCATGGATCAAACCCTCAACCTCATGAACATAGGCAAACTCACATGCCATCAAGGTTGGAGGGGCCTTGGTCATTATCATCATCTTCTTCTTTCTTCATCCTTTCATCAATCGAAACCCTAACCGCCACTTGAGAAAAACAAAAAGATAGAACAAAGATCAGCCCTTTTGTCCGAGTCCACCACATAAATTCCACTTCCTTGTATGTTAATTGGTTTCAGAGCAAATCGATCCACATGAGTACAAGAAGAAGCCGTCCCTACTATTATGATCTCTACTATGATGATCCCTACTATGACAATCAATACTATCCCTACAACATCGAACAACAATAAGATGATCCGATGGATGAAGTTCAAAATCAAATGGTTGCCCTAGCATGGAAGATGGATGTTTTGGAGGCAGAACTAAAATGTCGTAGCCGTATCAAAACATAGTTGGGCGACGACCTTCTGAACACAGCAACAAAGACACTCTTTCTCCTTGAGGTATTTTTTGATCTATAAGATCTGAAATTTCTGCAAATAGGGGTACATATCCGAAGTGAGGATCAACAAAATTCAGGAAAAAAATAATGAGTTCCATGCCACAAAGAAGAGGCAAACTCAATTGCTCCAAGTGTAGGTGCTGGGGGCACCTTGCTGATATTTGTCTCACCAAAGTTCAGCAGATATTCGAAGAAGAAATTGACGCTGATTCTAAAAATTTAGCAACTCCATTTGATGATGTCCCTGCTGTTGAAATCCCTTCCCCTTCCCCTTCTCTTGAAGTTTTTTCTAGACGCACTGAGATTGAGAATAAGGAGGAAGACAACGTGGAAGATAAAAATTTTAGAGGTGATCTCATCTGAATTTGAATCTTTTTTAGATGATTTTTCTGATGTAACTCTAGGAGAATTGCCTAAGGAAGATAGTTCAAAAAATTCAGGCGAGATCAGCCATGAAGATGGAGTCTTGTTTGCATCAGTTGGTTTTGAAATTTTAGAGAAGATGCCATCAGATTTCGAGGTGAATAATCTGATTTTTAGTTAAAACCGAGAGGAGCACAACCAGTACCTTCAACAAGATCTTCCGATTTTTCGATCGAAGGAGTTTTATGTAAGTTTGAAAAGTATTTGTTTGCTGATTTTTAGGATCCCTTCTTGGAATTTATAAATTCAGATTAAGGCGATCAGCGGATTACGACATGCATTAGCCCATACCAACATTCCCCTTTAGTTGGCAGCCCACATCAGTTCGTGCATATCAGCCTTGCATGCACCAACTATGCACATGCACCCACATTAGGGTGCGCAGCGGATCAGCACACATGGAGCTTTTCCATGCAACTTTGTTTCACTTATCAACTGCCTAGGTGTCCTCCTTCTCGACTGCTTGATTTGCATGAGCTTTTCAGCCCCAACTCGATGAAGTCGAGTTCTTCTCAACTGGGGAGAATTGATGCAGGAGCAAGAGCCCGAGTCATTCTAGATATGCGTCGTGTTTGGATCGTCGCTTGGGTGTGCCCAAATTACAGTGGATCCAATATTTCCAGCACTTAGTTACATTGGATCTTTAATTTGGGTTTATAATTTGCTGATTTGTGTTTGATGATTGAGTCCATGTAATTGAGTGCCAAGTGGCAATTAGATGTCGTGAGGATGAAAGCGGGATGTGGAGACTTTGACTTGGTCAAAGTAGAGTTGTCCTAGGAGTCCTAGATTATCTCCATTGTCAAGGGATTAGGAGTTGTCTATTTGGTCCATGTGGCGTTCGGAAAAGACTCCTAATTGATTTGGACTCTCTTCCATGTGTCATGAGGAGTCCTAGATTATTTGGAGTTTTATTTATTGAGTCCATGTATTGTTTGAAAGAGTCCTAGCTGATTTAGTCTCTTAGTGCATGTGTCTTTAAGAGTCCTAGTTATTTGGGAGTCTTAGTTGGTTTAGTAGATTTAGTCCGTTGATTTTGTTAGTTGATTTCATCAGCGAATTTTGTTAGTTGATTTCGTCAGTTGATTTCGTTAGATGATTGATTTGATTTAAAAGAGTCCATGTTTAGTTGGAGTCCTAAAATTCTAGTTATAAGAGTTCTTATTTTTTCATTTTTTTACTCTATATAAAGGAGAGGTTGAAGAATAAAATTAGAGAATTAATTTTGATTTTGTATTGCTCTTGTGATCTAGAGGTAAGAGGTTTCTTCTTCCTCCTTTGGTGAGACTCCAAAGGTTCCTTCTTCCTAGGTGTGACACCTTGGAAACTCTAAGTGAGATGCCGATGTTCTTTATCAGTAGAAGCTGGAAAGGTGAGACTCCTTCTCCTTCTTCATGCCAACCCGGGCTCTTGAGCGAAGGTGAGACTCTTCAATCAAGATCTAGTTATCTTTCATACATCTTTCTTGCATCCATCATCACCACCACATCTTAACTCTAGCCCTAGTCTAATTATTCGCTATTTCCTTAACTTGGCTGCCATCCATAGAACCTAATATCATCATCTTCTTCTTTCTTCATCCTTCCATCAATCAAAACCCTAACCACCACTTGAGAAAAACAAAAAGAGAGAACAAAGATCAGCCCTTCTGTACGAGTCCATCACATACATCCCACTTCCTTTTGCATTAAAGTCCTATTCTCATTAGGATTTCATGGCGTAAATAGTCTTAGGCGTGGAGATGTTTATATAATTGACTAGTCAAAGTCCTACTGATGCAGAACGGAGGTGGTATGGTTGCTCTGATACCAATTGATGCAGAATGAGTGTGGGGTTTATGTGGTGGACTCAGACAGAAGGGCTGATCCTTGTTCTCTCTTTTGTTTTTCTCTAGTGGCGGTTAGGGTTTTGATTGATGAAAGGATGAAGGAAGAAGAAGATAATGATGATGATGAGATTGGGTTTATGGATGGCAGCCAAATTAAGGAAATGGCGAATAATTGGACTAGGGCTAGAGTTAGGGCATAGTGATAATGGATGCAAGGAAGATGTAAAGAAGATAACTAGGTCTTGATTGAAAGATTCTCACCTTCGTTCAAGAACCTGGGGTCGGTATGAAGAAGAAGGAGGAGTCTTACCTTTCCAGCTTCTAATATGCCGATTTAATATTATATTTTTGTTGGCTGCACGTGATCAAAAATCAAGGCCAAAATGCGTATTTATTATAGATTGGTCCTAGACAAATGCATAACTGAAACCGCGTACTCCCAACCTCGCCATGGTTTGATTGAATTCACTATTCATCGAGTACACTTGCACCCGAGCGACACATGACAGCCATCCGCTCCTAACCTTTCGATCTACAGTCCATGCATCTGGTTCTTCCCTGTAGAGACCAGCACGTGGAGGAGATCCCGATCCCTATTGATCGGGCCACATAATCAGCAATTTGATCCCCTCTTAGTAGGAAAACAGAGATCAGCCGCGTCCGTGCGATCTTCCGCGATCCATCCTTTCGTTACCATCTTCGGCATCCTCTGCGTCCATTCTTCATCGTGCGAACTCGCATCCTAGTGATTTTCCAGATCCTACGATGCATGCCAAGTGATCGCGATCCATCCGTGCATCCACCTATTTTGGATTCACAATCATCCGAGACTCAGGTCCTGCGTTCACCCTCTTCTTCCGCTCATCTCACGCATTCCCGGCCGTCCGCATGCAATTCTCCCACGTCCAAGGCCCTACAATCCATCCTTCCAGATTTCCTTCTGCGATGGTTTCCTTCTGCATTCCTAGCCATCTGCGTCCGTCCGTTCCAGCATTTCGGATTGATCCCAACCGTCCGCAATCTCCCAAGCGTCTGCAATCCATCCTTCTGTCTCCAGAGTCCGCCTCTTTTGAATCCTAGCAATTATGTTCCTAGCCATCCGGAGCTCACGTCCCAGCTATCTTCCACATTTCATCCCAGCCGTCCACCTCTTCTGCATCTCATCCCAAGCGTACATTGGTAGGAGACTTTGGTTTGGATAAGGAAATCTGGAGGAGTTTTTTTAGGGGGATCCAATGCTAGCTCTATATCTCTCCCTCTCGGCTGGGAGGTATTAGGGGGTTCTAGAAAAAAAAAGAGAAGGAAAAACTAGAAAACAGAGGATGCTCTATTTTCGAAAGGAAAAAAAGAGAGGGAGGCTGACGCTTGTAATGAGAGGCTGCTTTTCTTGGTGAGGGGTGATGGATGAACCTTTGATTTATTGCTTCTTTGAAGTAAACTCTGAAGTTTTATTCTAAATGATTTATATCTATTGATATTTTCTAGCTTCTTGCATATGTATTTTGTAGATAGTTCTTAAATAGTTTATATCTATTGATACATGGACTGCTTTAGTATTTGATTTGTCGTAGACGTAATAAGCACGATGAATGCTTAGAAGTTGAATTCATGTGTTCATAAAATTTATTCCATAATTAGATCTATTATACTTTTGAATCTTTAAGTCAAGAATCGTAGAGTTTATTTCTTGTTTAATTACTTATTATTCTCTACTTTCAATTTCTAGAAACCATCTCAAATCATATCTAAAATTATGCTAATAACACATAGACCACTCCATGAGGAATCGACTTCAGACTTCCGAGTTATACTACTTGTGCGATTCTCCTGCACTTGGGAAAGCAATTTTGCGAATGCATCAAGTTTTTGGCACTGTTGCTAGAGAGCGGTTGATTTGTTAGCATATTTTCAGGTCTAATTAGAGATTTAGTTGGGGTACGTTTTAGCTCTTAAAAATAATAAAATAATAATAATAATAATAAAATAAATTAAAAATAATAATAAAAATAAAAATAAAAAATTTTGCATGCTAAAGCGCAATAGGGACGAGACTGGTCAATTAAGTCGTATAATTTTTGATAACCCTTGGGACACATTCCTGAGATTCTTTCATAGTGTCTCACATCTTGTGAGATAGCTGATTTAAATGAAGATGCAGGGAGTCACCACGATTGAGAACGTGAACCCCTTGTTATGACCTTGAGACAATATCTATAACCCACTACGACTAGTCAGCCTTCATGCATGATATTTTCTGATAATATAGGACATTTTGACATCAAACGAGGGATAATTCAATTGCTACCAAAATTTCATGGTTTAGAGTCCAAGAGTTCTTATCTTCATCTAAAAGACTTTGAAGAATTGAGCATCACATTCTGAGTGCTGAACATCACTGAGGATGTCCTCAAATTGAAGTTGTCCTCTTTTTCTCTAAAGGATAAGGCCAAAACATGGTTGAACTCCTTGTAGCCTAGATCAATAGGAAGCTGGCAAGAGATGCAGAGAGAATTTTTGAAAAAGTTTTTTCCCACATAAAGGACCAATTTTCTAAAAATGCATATCAGTAATTTCCAACAAAAAGATAATGAAACTTTTATGAATGTTGGGAGAGATTTAAAGAACTTCTTCTCTCATGTCCTCATCATGGGTTCGAGACTTGAAAAACTATTAGCTTTTTCTATGAAGGTTTGTCTCCACAGTTGAAATAGTTCGTAGAGACCATATACAATGGTAGATTTTTGAAAAAGCAACTTGATGAGGCATGGGAATATTTTGATTCACTTGCTGAGACTGCCTAACTTTGGAATAACAGGGATAGAAACAATAAGCCTTTGCCCAAGCCTACTAGCTTTGGATATGGGGTATTTACAACCTCGGAACTGAGGATGATTTTCATGCTAAAATGGCAGCCCTCTTTAGGAAGGTAGAGGAAATTAAACTTAGAAAAGTTGAGCCCGTCAAGACCATAGAGCTCAGAAACGAGTGTTGTGGGATTTGCGATATGTCTGGTCATTCCACCACATATTGCCCCACCATACTCGCATTCAAGGAAGTCTTGCATGATCAGACAAATGCTATGAACTCCGACCATAAGCCTTATAATGATTCATTCTCGAATAGCTATAACCCTAGTTGGAAGAATCATCCAAATTTTAGGTGGAGGAACGATCGTCCTCAGCAGTCATACCATCCAGCTCCTCCACCTGCATATCCTACTTTTGCACCACCACCCTCTTTGAAGCTGAGTATCGATGATACCTTGCAATCTATACAATCTTTTCAACAAGGTCAAGCCAATATCAATGTTCAGAATACTCAAAATTTTGAAGATATAAGAAACCAATTGTAAATGTTGACTACCGTCTTAAGTACTTAAGAGAAGGGTAAGCTTCCAGCTCAACCCCAACCTAACCCACAAGTGCATGTAAGTAATAATACGGCTCCTTCTGATTTGCATACAGAGTATGCAAAGAGCATCATGACTTTGCATAATGGAAAAGTCATTGATCGAACTGTCCCGTTGGGACCGAAAGACACTTCTAATTCTTTTGCCCAAGGACGATGAAAAGGACAAAGAAGAAATTAAGGTCCCAACCTATACCAAGAAAGTTTAATGTCTTTTTCCTCCATCTTTTTCACAACGATTAAGGCCGTTGCAAAAGCTCGAACCAAGTATGAGCAACTTGGTTTGGACGAGTTGAAGCCAACCTCTATCACTTTACAATTAGCTGACAGGTCAGTCAAAATCCCGAGGAAGATTATCGAGGATGTGTTGGTCCAAGTAGACAAGTTTTACTTTATTGTCGATTTTATCATATTGGACGCACATCCGACATCAAACTCACAGTCTCAGATTTCAATTATTTTAGGATGTCCATTTCTTGCAACTTTGAATGCATTGATTAATTGGAGGAATGATGTCATGAAGCTTTCCTTCGGCAAATCCAGAGAAGATTCGAGCCATCCAAGAGTGGCCAACACCGAGTAACATCCATGACGTCCAGAGCTTCCACGACCTCCCAACTTTCTATAGGCACTTTATCAGAAATTTCAGCAGCGTCATGGCGCCAATCACCAACCGCATGAAGGCTGGTTTGTTTCATTGGTCACCTGAAGCTACCAAGGCATTTGAAGAGATCAAGGAAAGATTGACTCAAGCCCCTATTCTTCGTCTTCCCAACTTTGATCAGCTCTTCGAGGTCGTGTGTGATGCCTCCCACATCGGCATTGGGGGTATTCTAAGTCAAGAAGGACATCCAGTTGCATTTTTCAGCAAGAGGCTCAATGACGCCAAAAAGAGGTACTCTACTTATGACATTGAGTTTTATGCTGTTGTTCAAACTCTCAAGCATGGGAAGCACTATCTTCTTCATCGAGAGTTTCTCCTCTAAACCGATCATGATTTGCTGAAATACATTAATTCACAAAAGAAGCTCAACGCAAGACATGCACGATGGATTGATGTGTTGCATCAATTTTCTTTTGTACTGAAACATAAGTCCGGTGTGGAGAATCATTTCGCTGATGCAATAAGCCGAAAGGCCCATCTTCTAACCCTTTTGAATACAGAGGTTATGGGGTTTGAAGAGCTCAAAAAGTTGTATGATTCAGATCTATATTTTCAGCCTATCTTGTCAAAATTCTTGGTAGAAAATCAGCAGCAGCGGCAATACTTAGATGATTCGCTACATGATGGTTATTTGTTTCAAGGCACAAGGCTTTGTGTCCCCGAAACCTCTCTTCGTGATCACATTATCAGAGAGATATATGAAGGAGGGCTTGCTGGTCACTTTGGGCATGACAAAACAATTGCCAAGGTGGAGGACTGCTTCTTCTGGCCAACCCTATGGTAGGATGTCACCTGCATCATCAAACTTTGTCATACCTATTAGTTGGCCAAAGGATCGAAGACCAATGGTGGCCTCTACTCTCCTTTGCGCCTTTTGAGTTCTCCTTGTGCTATAGGAGTAAGGCGCCCAATCCTTAGGGCGTGCGCATGAAGTTGGGTTTGATTTTTGGTTCGTTTCATCAATCGAGTCCTTAATTGAGTTGTAGTTTGCTGAATTGAGTCTTTTAATTGAGTCTATGTAATTGATTGCTAGGTGGCATCAAGGGATCCACATCATGTAGTGAAAAAAGGGACTTGGTCCACTCCTACTTTGATTAGAAGTCTTATTTGATCCCTTGACTTGGTCAAATCCTACTTGGCCCCTTTACTTGGTCAAATCTTACCTTAGTTACGGTTCAGTCGTGAGTCTTAATCTAAATTTTGTCATAAGATTAATTTTCTGTTTTGTTCCAACACCCCATCTATTTAAAGGGTGGACGTTGAAGAATAAAGGTAGAATATTTTTGCTTGCAAATTGCTTGTGATCTAGAGACGAGAGGCTTCTTCTTCTTTCCCTTTGGTGAGACTCCAAAGGCTCTTCTCTTTTCTTGGTGAGACGTTTGGAAAACTTCTTGGGTTTTTGGTATAGTGAAACTCTTACATGTCGCGCAAACAAAAAAATCGTTTTGTGAAGATAAAACTCAAGGGTTAAGCCCGAGTTTTGTGGCATAGTGTGGAGGATAGGCTTCAACGACTTTGTCAGCCTCCCATCACCGATTGGGAGGGGAGGAAACTCAAGTTAAGAGAGAAGTTTCTTCCCCTTAATTATGAGGGGACTCTCTTTGAGGAGTTGCGGAAACTTCAACAAGGGGGTTCTACCATGGAGGACTACACCGTCCGCTTCAACGAGTTGACGATCCGCAACAACATCACAGATTTAGAACGTCAAACTTTGGCTCGGTACCGATCCGGGCTAAGGGAGGACATACGAAGGGAGTTGTTGACGACTCGTATCTTCAGCATGGAGGAAGCATTTCAGCTTGCCTTCACATGGAGGCATAGCAGCGGTAGAGGCATCCTACTCCTACTCTTGTTGGGCAGCGACCTCCAAAACGCTGCAACAAAAGGACCCCTTTTCTTGAGGTCCCTTCCCCTTTAGATATTCTGAAACTTCTACAACCAGAGGTCCTAACATAGAACAAGGAGCTTCAAAGCCTGGCGATAAAGCCAAAATCCCCATGCTGCCAATAGAAAATCACTCCAAATGCTACAAGTGTTATGGTCGCAAACACTTTGCGGTCGTTTGCCCTACGAAGGACCAGCGCTTCGCTTTAGTTTGTGAGGAGGATGAATTCGGTGAGCGCTCTGAAATTCTCCCTCAATCTGCTGATCCTAATGATGAGAAAAATATCACCAACGATGAGGAACCACTGGAGGAACTCGAAGGTTCTCTTTTTTTGGATAAAGGTAAGTGTGTATACATCCGAATTAAAGAAATGATGTACAAATGCACAGGGGCATACCCCAGAAATCAAAGGCAAAGTCGAAGGTTCAGATCTGTAGGAGGATCAAAATCTCTGATCCCTATTGTGGGGAGATGAACTGCCTCAAATCACAGCACCTAGGGCTTGCCCTTGGCTGCTAGAGTCATGGATCACTAGTTCTTTGGTAGTGGAGGAAAATAAGGGGCAAGCAAAATTTGGCTCTTCTTCTTTGATGGCAGCGTGCCCTAGCGTTCCTGGAGATGCCGGCTTACATGCATGAGCGGAAGAGAAGATATGAATAGGGTTTTTAGAGAGAAAGGAGTATCATCTGAATTCATTCCTCACATACACAAAATACATGAGTGTATATACACATGGTCAATCATGACCCAAACCCTAAAACCCTCCTAAGCTAAACGACATGAGAAAGCACTCAACCCAAGCCCATGTACACCCATGACTTGCATGCTCTCTCTCCGTTTGAGCCTTAACCTTGCCCAATCATGGTTAGCCCCCTCACATCCCAAATTACCTGAGTCTCAAGGAAGTAGAAAACCAATTTTCTCTCTACCTAAATCTGGCACAGGCCTGGGGTCGACTCTTTAATAGCTTGAGTCATCCCCAGCTCTTCTTCAGGGGTCGACCTCCAACTAGCATGAGTCGGCCCCAGCTCTTCAGGGGTCGACCCTCGATCAGCATGAGTCAGCCCCAGCTCTGCAGGAGTCAACCCCAGATTAGCATTAGTCGACCCCTCCACTGTTTCCACTGCAATTTCTTGCATTTCTTGCTTTGGATGTGCCACACTTGCACCCACAATCTTCACCATGGTGCTCCAAAATCTCTACAAGCTCCACCTAGTCCATCAACCCCATCAGCTCCACACATGAGAGGAAACAATCCCGCGGAAGAATCTTCGTAAGTGCATCGGACTGGTCTTCGTATGAACTTTAACCAGCATCATCTCACCTTCTTCCACCAAGCTCCTTGATCCTGTGGTACCTCACATCTGTATGCTTTATACGAGCACTCTATCACTATGCAGCACCATTGTACTCTGCTTCAACCCCATCTCCATAATGAGTCTCTTCAACCAAAGAGCCTCCTTGGCAGCCTCTGTAATTCCTATATATTCTGCCTCTATGGTGGACAAGGACGTGATAGGTTGAAGGGTTGATCTACAAGAAACAGGTCCACCATTAATGCCAAAAACATAACCTGTAGTAGACTTTCTTGTATCCAGATCACCAGCAAAGTTAGCATCAACAAACCCTTTTAATGGACCTGAAAACTCACTTGAGGCATTTGAGTTCTCCCCAAGTCCATCTTGCTGCCCAAAAGTTAGACCAAGCCTCCGAGTTCCTTGAAGATACCGAAAAATCTACTTCAGTGCCTTCTAATGCTCCTTCCTAGGGTTTGTCATGTACCTGCTCACTTGGCTTATTGCATGTGCTATGTCCGACCTACAACACACCATAGCACACATCATGCTGCCTACGGCACTGGCATACAGAACTCTCTCCATTTACTCTTTCTCTTCACTTGTCTGAGGGCACTACAGCTTGGAAAGAGTCTTGTGGCTTGCAAGAGGTGTTCCAACTGGTTTGGCTTCTTCATCCCAAACCTCTCCAACACCTTCTGAATGTATCCTCCAAATGACAAGTGGAGAATACCCTTACTTCTATCTCTGCAAATTTCCATCCCAAGTATCTTCCTAGATGGACCCAAGTCCTTTATCTCAAATTCTGCGGACAATGTAATTTTCAGCCCATTCACTGCATCAGCACTCCTGCTGGCAATGAGCATATCATCCACATATAATACTAGATACAATGCACCATCCTCATCTACATCCTTCACATAGTATAGACATAGCTATCATATTCATATATGGAAAAACTAAGGCTCAAGACAAAAGTATCAAACCTTTTGTACCATTGTCGGGGTGACTTAGGGGTGGCAATCGGGTCGGGTCGGACATAAACGGGTCAGATCACATGTAGGTCGGGTCAGAAAATCATAGACTTAAATCCGACCTGTTTATTAAACAGGTCAGAAATTACAACCTGAACCCGACCTGTTTAATAAACAGTTACTCGACCCGACCCGTTTAACCTATTTAATAAACAGGTAATCTGTTTGCCCAACCCGACCCGACCTGTTTAACCTGTTTAGCCCAACCCTTCCTGACCCAACCTGTTTAATCTATTTATCCAACCCGACCCGACCTGTTTAACATGTTTGCCCAACCCGACCCGTTTAACTTGTTTGTTTAAATCTATCAGTAATTAAGAAAATCAGTTGAAAAAATGGTTGCTTGGCGATCGCTAAAGTTAAAAAAAGGATTGATTGACACTGACAAACTCAGGAGCTTTAAAATCAAACACATAAAGCTGAGATAATGAAACGCATAGAAGTTCTGATAGTTCAAACAATAACGACAGCATCGGGCTCATACCACAAAACTGCAAATATGCTCATTCATGATAATAACAGAACACAATTTTACTAATTGGAATATGATGGTTTTCTAGTTGCAAAAATATGTTAGCACAAAATGTGATCACAGGAGTAAGGCAAAAGCCACAGAGCCACCCAATGTCAGAAGCACTGGAACATGCACAAGCTACCCACGAGTCAAATCAATATCAATGTGGGTGCTCATTTGCATTTCCAAAACAAAGTTGTTAGCGTCTTGGTCATAGAAGCTGCTTTGGAAAATAGGGCACTTCTCAGACTGCTTTATATTCTTTCTTCTAAGGCCCTTTCCATATGCAGCAATTAGAAGGGCCTTAGCCCGGCCTGCAGCAGTAAACAAACAAAAAATTATTCAGGATATAAACTGTCTACATGATCATCCAAAGTGGTAGATGCATGGTTGGAAATAGCTAAGTGATTGCAATTAGCTTCTCTGCTATCATCCTGTTAAAAAGAAAAACAAAGCGACATGTTTCAATGCTGTTTGGAAGGGAAATGGAAAGAAATAGAAGTAAAACAAGCATGTTTAAATATTCAACAAAGTTCCATGGTGCAATTAATGGTGCATGTTGCTGGAATTTGGACCCGGGGGCGACCACTGGGCCAAGAAGGTGGAGCTCCGGCGAGAATCGACGAGCGGCGGCGGTCCGGCGGCGCGCGACGTCCTCTGAGGGACCTGCAGGAAGCCGGTGGCCGGGGTTTCCGGCGCCGGTCCTTCGATGCTTAAGTCAGAGGGGAGGCTAAAATAATGTGTGAATAATTCTGGAGTTCAAGAGAGTGAGAGTTCGAGAGAAGAGTTCCCGTCCCCCCACAGGAGGTTTTTTCTTTATAGGTGGGTAACGGGTTTACCTGTGATGCGACAGGGCAGACGTACTGCCGTATGATTGGACATGCAGTTGAAATTAATGCTCGATCGTGTGAATCAATGCTGTTTCCATAGGAGATCAGGCTGAAGCCTTCGAATTATTGCGGAGCCATGCCGCCATTCATAGCTAAACAGGTTTGCAGTAAGGAGCCTGATATTCGTAGACAACAGGAGCCATACGCTTTAATTGTTGAGTAAGCTAGGTGCCTGCAAAGGCTATATGCATTGATTGTTGAGTAAACTAAGTGTTTGGAGAAGCCATATGCTTTGATTGTTACATAAGCCAGATGCCTGCGAAGGCTATACGCATCGATTGTTGATGAAGGCAAGGCATAGTTTATTGATCGCGTTGCAGGGAGATATGAAAACAGCGCGTGGGTTGGGAGTTTTTGGGTCGGTAGGACTGCTCGGATGCTTCCAGATCGGAGGGGCCGCTCGGGCGCCTCCAGGCCTCCAGGTCGGAGTCTGCTCGGACGCCTCCAGGCCTCCAGGTCGGAGTCTACTCGGACGCCTCCTGCTCGGAGGGTCTGCTCGGTCGCCTCTATGAGCATGGTGACTTATATTTTTTTTCTCCAACACTACCCCCCGACTTTCGAGCTCGAGCTGCTCGCATGCTCGAGCGCGGGAAGTAGTTTCTGTCGTATTAATATGGATTAGGGGGAATTTTGAATTACCGCGCACTTCGAGATGTTTTTAATGGGAGTGGATGGGCGGCGTCTCTTCTTTTCCGAAACGTTTCATCATGAGTACCTTTCCACTTTTCGAAGCATCCTCGCGTCGTAGGCTCATGATGGGGCCACACGATCCAACAAGGCGCTTCCTTATTCGAAGCATCGGTCCGAATTGAATGCCGCGCCTTAACTCTCGGGGTCGATACGTGTTGTGATCTGGGCAGGGAGCAGTGCTCCACCCCGCAGATCTGGGCCGTAAGTGGGGTTTATATAAATCCCTGCCTGGCCATCTCTAACTTCTTTCCTATAACCTTTATCTTCTTTTCCTTCTCAGTCCGAAGCAACCGATCTTCCATTCCTTCATTTTTTCCGGCGAACTCCTACAGGTGTTCCCCCCTGTTCGCTCAGAGTTCTTTCTTTTCCTTTTTCCTAGCTTTT
>JAOXJJ010001057.1:0-36555 GCA_025769935.1 Phoenix roebelenii | reverse complement strand
GGGGCCGCGTAATGGGTAACTTTTTTTTTTTTCGAAACATATTTTCTTACGAAGATTTTGTTTGACAAAGTTTTTTCTTGTACTATACATTGGTTTATAATGGAAAAACGACTGTATAACTATAAACTTTATAAGGTAAAAGCTACGGATATGACCGAACTCTTTTCCACTCCTCTACTGTTGTTGCTTTTAAACTATTTCGCTTCTCAAATTAAGTTTTCTCTTTCTTTTAAAGTTATAGTGATGAAATGATGCTAGACAGCGTTTACTTTTAACTACTAAATAGTTAGTCTGGGCCAATGTAAAGCGTTAAGTCCCAGGACATTGGCTGATACAACGTCAATATATCAAGGCCTTTCAATAATTGCTATTCCTGGATGTACTATATGGCTGGCATTCTGATATCTCGATCTTGAAATATCAGCCAAGATCTTGGAAGTTCTCGGGTTTCCAGATTCCTCCAATTTCTATCTCAACTGAGATAGAATCAGATCTTGGTTCATATTGGTTGTGGTCAGCCACTAGATGGCTGATATCCCAGCTTAGAAAAACATCAGATCATTGCCATGTCAATAATTTTAAGTATCACCTCTTACATGTAGATATTATTTTTTTAAAAAAAAAAATCTGTTGCTGAGGGCTCATTTTCTGTTTGTTTACTTTGTCAGTCATGATGTGCAAATCTTTTTCATTGAAGCCAGGAATTAATATATAATTTTCTCTCATTTTATCATCCTTTTTATCCCATTGCTTACTGATCTTTTAATGGCTCTATTATATGTTGCTGATGTAGTTTCTTGTAAAACTTTGCAGCAAATTCACAATCTTGTAATGTGCCTGAATTTTAATGGGATTGAGATAAAAAATGCACACTCTTTGGAATCTTGGAGTGGAGGTGTTTTGGTGATGGTTTGTGGTTATGTGCAACTGAAAGACTACAGTGTCAGGAGGAAATTCGTGCAGACCTTCTTCCTTGCACCCCAGGAAAAAGGATATTTTGTTTTGAACGACATCTTTCACTTCATCGAAGAGGAACATATTAATCGGCACCCAACAACTGTATTAGCCTCCCATAACAATTTTGAAACCAAGTTAAATGCATCCAGTCCTATACCGGAGCCAGGTATGATCCACTTTGAAAATTAATAGAAGTCAATATATTCCTTTATAACACAGATGATGCTAATCATTGGTGCACCTTTCCTATTTTACTACTTGACATTTTGGATAAGTTGGCAACTCATCTATATTACACTAAAAATACTATGTGGATACACTCTTATTAGGTTGAGTACATGTACATTGATATCTCTATTTCTGTAATTTCATGTCCTCAGTCCATTAACTAGCTATGCCTAGTATGCGAATATCATCAGAAGTGACATCCTCATGTCCATGTTAAATACTGCTTGACAGGATACATGTTTTGTCTATTGCTTATGCTTTTTCTTGAAGTAATTGTATGTAAAGTTTATTTTATGGCTGGAATTTTAAGAGATCTGAAGTGCGAACAAACATAAGCAAGATTTTTGAAGAAAAATTTTAGCCAGCATTTGGCATGAATAATGTATCTGACTGATTATATGCATGGATATAATGGCGTCCCCATGGCTTTGCTAACTAAAAGGAGAATTCAATGAGCATTTGTGCTTCTATTTCTATCATCATTGTTTTGAATTTATGTGAGCTTGGTGGCTTGTGAATCTATGGATGCTTATGATCCACACCATTTCATAGGCTTTATTCATGATTCATTCTGAAAGATATTTAATTTATGTCACTCATAAACCATTATTAAGTGAGATACATAAAGTAAAAGGATAGGTTAAGACAAACAGATGAGCTTGTGCCCTACTCCCCACCTTTTAAATGAAGGGTAAAATTTTAGAAAGAAAAGTTTGGGATAACATTGGAAGAGCAGGATTGCTCACTCCTTGAAAGTGGAGTTGGAGAGACAGAGAGAGGCATGGGAATTTCCTTCTTAGTGTATTTGGTGTGCGCCTCGTATTATATCAAAACTGTAGGTTAGGTGGGTTTGCACTTTAGATACTCTCTGGCATTTTACATGCCTTTTTTCAAAACCTAGTGCCTCTTCTACTAACTGTAAGCATTCTCCTCTACATGCAATTTAGGCTCACTAGTTGATATACATCGATGGTGGAGGCAACTGGGATAACACAATGAAATTAGGCATGCCTGATAAATATGTGATACGAAGAAATCGCAAGGCTGGTGGATTCAGGGAGAACAAACTTTTAGTGGTCATGGAGTCTCAGTTATTTTGACATACTTATGGAGATTGAGAACAAATCAAGTCCATAGACAATGGAAGTTTGTTATGTTTGTGAATATAAGTCAGTATGAGTTACATGTTTCAATGTTTATTAGGATAAGATTTGAAATGCTTTTTACTTGATTGGATTTGAATTTTGTAGTTGCTTTTTTATCCATATATGTAATAGCTCCTTTTGTTTTGTAATTTTTTATAGTTATAAAATATGGGGGCTAGGTCGTTCAAAGTTCAGATCTTTCAGAAGTTATCTACGATAAATCATTTATAGTCCACTTTTTGGTGCTAATATTCCCATGTTGAATGATGCATGATTTGCTGATGGTAATTAACATGTTTTCAGAACCTCTCAATTTTTTTTAACTCAATGTTCTTCAATGTTATAGAAATGCCTAAAGGAAGGAAAATGATTATGGCCATATGTCTGTATGTACATTTGTAAAAGAATATATCTTGTTCACATTGAACAATAAGTTTAATATAAATCAACATTTTTTGCATACTTGCAGAAGTTATCTACGATAAATCATTTATTGTCCACTTTTTGGTGCTAATATTCCCATGTTGAATGATGCATGATATGCCGATAATAATTAACATATTTTCAAAACCTCTCAATTTCCTTTTTAACTCAATGTTCTTCAATGTTATAGAAATGCTTAAAGCAAGGAAAATGATTATGGCTATATGTCTGTATGTACATTTGTAAAAGAAAATATCTTGTTCACATTGAATAATAAATTTGATATAAATTGACATTTTTTGCGTTAAAACATGGTATGATATTTGACATGATATTATGTGATGAAAATATGGCCTAAATAATTTTTGAGGCTAATTAACTTATCTACCCCGTCTATCTTTCTCACGGTTATATTGCGCATTCCAAATTGTTTTCATTCAATGATGTTTTATATAAAGTTGGGAAACCAACCATGGTCTTTTTGGATGCGAGGAAATCTGCTGAAAAATAGAAGAAAAAATTAAAGTAGTTTACTCAGAAAGGTATAATGTGGTTCTCAGAGTTTTAGGATATAGGAAGAATAAAATAAAAGGAAAACATATTTCACCTTTTCTTCTTGTTCTTTTTTGGAGTGTAGAAAAGCTACATCGGAGTACAACTGAAAAGAATCTACGTATTGTTTTACAAATATTTCTATAGGATTGTGGGAGTGAAGTTCTTTTGGATGTCTGGAAAATTTAGACCTGACTATATTATTAGTTTTCTGCAACACAATCATTTCCTCAAGATGGGGTCAGTTTGCTTTGCATGCTGCCTTCATCATTTCCCATGTACAACTTGCTAGATTTTGACCTTTTTATCTTTGAAGTTTCACAATATCTTTTTTGGTTTATGTTTTATTTTGGCTCATGGCATACCATGATTTGAGCATTAGAGACGAATGCACTAATTTGTTATTAGAACAAATGAGGTGGGATCTGTTGTCAGTTCTTCCGGATATGATGGTGGATCCTCTCTAGCCCAATAGTTGTGATAACGAGGGAATCATCTTGAAGATGTAGTTGCTTGACGCCATTGTTGATGTCTGAACAATATTTAGTCATAGGAATGACATCCAACTCTGAGCATGATGTGCCATTTGTCATTCTTAGTGAAGAATACGAGTGTTACTTTTCTGTTTTTGTAAGTTTTATTTTGTTGATACTGTTTCAGAGAACTCCATGCAAGACTTTTGTGGTTGCCTATTAGTTTTTTTAATAATAAAGCAAATTTGGGATTAATTTCCATCCATCCTTCAGTTTATCAGTTTTGATTTTATTGAAGTTCTAGTCCGAGCTACTTTGTATAAATTTCTTGAATAATGCAAAGAAAATAATTTGATTTCTGGAGGCGAGTAAGATTTGCCCATGGCATCCTGTCTTTGTTTTAACTTTGACCTTGTTGGTTGATTTGGTAGTTTCCAACTACATGATGGGTGAAGAAATACAGGCTACGGAGTTTGATACTGCCGTCCATGAAGAGGAAAATGACATAGTTGAGAAATATAGCATCCCTGAGCCACAACAGCAAGTTCTGGAGTCTGATGAAAGGATAGATGAAACTTCAGCAGAAGAGCCCACTGTTTCATATCCAAATGTGATGACCACCATGAGAGAGCCACCTCCTGCCCCTGCAGAGGAGCCTGTTGGGGAGCCTCCAAAGCAAACTTATGCTTCCATTGTATGTTTTTGTACTACTTGCTTATCACTTTTAGTTATCTTTGAGAAGCCTAAATTTTGCCCTTTTCCTTTGCAGCTACGATCTAAAGGACAATCGGGACATTCTGCACCTTACCCAGCATCTTTAAACAAGACCACTCAGGTGGCCTCAGACCGGCAGCATGCTCCACAGTCAGCTGTGCAACTGTCACAGCCTGCTGTTGTGCCCGAGAAGTCCAGCTCAGAGGCATTGGAGGAAAGTGCAACATTTGAATATGAAGGTAGTTCTTCCTTTATCTGTTAGTGTATCTGATGTGGAATTGAGAGGGTTTTTGGGACTTGTGAGAGCACATTTTGACACTTTAGAAAAGTTGTTTTTTTTGGAAGGGGTTCTTTGAACAAGTTTCTGATTAGTTGTTTCGACTTAGTTTTGCTATATATATTTCTTAAAAACTTTTGGTTTGTGTTATTTTTTGTGTATGCAACATTTGTCTTTCTTTTATTCTATCGTTTGTGGTCCGTCTTTTTGTTGTGTGAATGAATTATTGCTCTTCATGTTAATTTAAATTATTTATAGCAGTCTATATTGTAAATCTTTATCTTTCTTTACCTTTTCATTGTTGAGCAATGTTATATTCTATTTTTTTCGACTATCATATTTTATTTAATCTGTCTGCAGCCTTTTTCACTGCTTCTCTCCGAGTTTAGTTGAATATTAAAATTTTTGATTTCTGTATTCTTTTGTCTTAGGTGAATCACGATCAGTTTATGTGGGAAACCTTCCTTCATTTATTACTGCATCTGACCTTGAGCAAGAGTTTAAGAACTTCGGCAGAATTAGGCCTGATGGTGTTACTGTTAGGAGTCGCAAGGTTGCTTTGTTACAGCTTGTTTACTTTTTTATCTTACTTTCCTGGAATCTGTTATACATCTGTTGCTTAATAAACGTGCATTCTTGTGAATATACAGGAGGCTGGTGTTTTTTATGCATTTATTGAATTTGAAGATGCTGTTGGCGTGCAGAATGCACTTAAGGTTTGTGTAGTTCAGAAACTGATTATTTTTTTTGAATGATTTTTGAAAATGATATGCTCTTTCCAAAAATCTATGCAAGTTTGTCTTATTTTTTCTTACTTTATATATGACTTCATACAAGGTTTGCTAGACCAGGGACCAGTGATGGGGCTTGTATAGGTTGGCGATTGGTTCCATACGGTACTGGGTATGTACTGCACAGACCCAGAGCATACCGAAACATAAGGAGAGAGAGGGAGGAGAAGAGAGAGGAGGAAGGGAGGGGGAGAGAGGGAGGAAGAGGGGGAGAGAGGGAAGGGGTGGGTGCGCTAGTGAGTGTTCGAGCGGAGAGATTGAGTGAGAGAGCCTTCACAAAGACTCGAACCATCAAGGGGGGGGGGAACGTTTGAGCGGAGAGAGCCCTCTTGAAGAGTCGAACCATCAAAGCCATGCAGGGGAAGCTAGTGAGCAGTTGAAGAGTGAGCAAGAGAGCCTTCTCGAAGACTCAACCATCGAAGCCGCAGGGGGGGGGGTTGAACTAGCGAGTGTTCTAGCAGAGAGAGTGAGCAAGAGAGCCCTCTCGAAGATTCGAACCATCTAAACTGAACCGTCCCAAGTTGATGCCATTTTGGATCGGCAGTTCGACCCAGTTTGGCGAAGGCTGGCAGTGGGTTTACTTCATCTCCCCATGTCATCCTAAAAGAGTAATGCAAAACAATTTGAATCGTTTATAAGGTTTTCTGAATTTTTCTCCTGGTAATGTTAGTTAGCAGTCTGATATTTTTTTACTATGACATTCTTCTGATTTATTTCCTTGATTTAATTATATGAATTGAAAATTTCAAACCATTTCTTTTGTCATGGATGGTAGGTATTCATTTTTTGCAACTGAACAGGGGCATTGAAATATTTCTGATAGTTAATTGTTCTTCTCTTATTGAGTGTTGTACATACATACATGCATGCATGCATATGTATGTAATTATTGAACCAATTCTGTCAATTTTTTATATTCATTTTGAACAGTGTCTTTCTACAGGCATCACCAATACAGTTGAATGGACGGCTAATTCATGTGGAGGGGAGAAGACCTAACAGCGGTGCTTTTCGAGGTGGAAGTAAGTAATTTTTCATTGTGTACTACATTTTCTGCTGGTCTATAATTTTATTCAACTGGATGGATTAGCACTTTTTCATATGTTCTATTTCTGGAACCTTTGAATTGTGCGGTAAAAATATACACCCATTTGGGTAAAAATCTTTATACAGTGGCAAGCCTACATCATGATAAAAACTAAATTACATTAAAGTTAATGAATGGTTTTTATATTGTCTTCCTTTTTTGGAATTTTTGTATATTTATGTGTGATGAAGTTGAATTTACACAACATTGTCTTGCAAGTACTGTCCTATGATTTGAACTTATCCATCTTTCTTCATTAGCCGTAGTGTTCTTATTTCTTTTGATTTGTGTGATTAATGTTTCAGGATATTATTAGTCTGAATCAATTCTGAAGCTTAGCTCTATATGCTACTTTGTATTTATGGAATGGGTGACTCATTATTTCGATGAATCTTTTCTTCGGACAGAAGCTCCAAAGAAAATTCTGTAAACGCTTACTCGAAATCTCACTTATCAGAGTCCATTGTGGAAGAATCTTTTGAGGAATTGGCCATAATATATCTGATCCACGCATAATATCTTGATTTTGCGAGGGAAATCAAGCATATTGTGCGGTTGCATTTTTTTTAATGCTTGAAATGTGATTAATGTTTCAGGATATTATTAGTCTGAGTCAATTTTGAAGCTTAGCTCTATATGCTACTTTGTATTTACTTCTGCGAGGGAAATCAAGCATATTGTGCGGTTGCTTTATTTTAATGATTGCAACCATCTGATTGCTGCTCCATTTTTTGTCAACCACTTGAAAGATGGCTAATTATTGGGACTAACTCGCATTTATCAACAACTGCTTCTATTAACACTATTTGATCAATGAAATTCAATGGGATATTGCTTAATTTGCCTGTGAGTGAATAGGTTACTCATCCATGTTGGGTTGTGTCATGGGCTGATTTTCTTATTTGTTGCAGACTACCTGCTAGTAGGCTCTAGTTCATATGTGGTTGCTTTTTGGTTCATGATGTGGTTCGTTGGATTCAATCAACCCTTCCCTCCTGTTTCTACCTTTAACTTTCAGGCACTACTTTTTGGGATATACTCTTATTTGGATATGCTCTTTTCTCGACTGTTTTGGTTGACAGGCTTCTACCTGAGATCTACCTGAGATTTTATTTTAGATATTTGTTAGCAATGCAACCTAACTTTTGGTATTCCCACTCCTTTTTTTCTTAAAAAATTACAACACAACGTGTTCGTCTTTGCTTATCTTTGGAAATCAGTTCATGTGGAATTTTTTTATAATTTTTGATAAACCTGGGATTTTTGTCTTTTATCTGCAGGAAGGGGCAGAGGACGGGGTGGTTACCAGACAGAGGCTTCAAGGGGGCGTTTTGGGGGTCGAAACTTCAGTAGAGGTAGCGGGCAAGACAATAGCGACAGGGACTACAATAATCGGCTGAGAGGAAACGGATATCTTCAGCGAGGCCCTCGCCAAGAGAGGGGTATCTTGGGGAATCAAGCTCTGGGGAATGGGTCTAACCCTTTTGAAGCTTCATCTTAGATATTCGGTATATGGATGCAGGTTTCATTGTCTGAGTTCCAGCAATATTCTGGATGTCTTTTTTTTTGCCCTTTTACAGCATATATGGTTACTGTTTCTGTGGAGTGTTACTTGGTTAGCTGGTATTGAGAGGCTGCACTGGTGTTTTTGGGTGCGCTTCCCATTTTTCTGTTCTCTTTTTCATTCCTCATTTCAGGAGGGTAGGACTTTTGCAGTTACGGGAGTTCAAAGGGAATTGGAGACTTAATGAGTTCTGAGGTAGTATTTGAGTTGCTATTCAATTTCAGATCGCTCTGATGCGAAATATCCATCTTGAGCGTTTCTCATTTCATGGCTCTCTTGATCATAAATGGTATAGCATCAGATGTAATGTTGCAGATTTCTTGTATCTTACATTGCCGGAGCCAGTCTCTGTTGGGTTGGCCATTATAACATGTTTAATCTTTGGAATGCTGACTCTTGGTTAGATTAGTGCAAGACAAAATCACAGCTCATGGCATTTGAAGCTTGCCATATCTTAGGTTCTTGGTTGTAAGTGGATGAATATGAATGTAGAGACAGCTGCGTGCATGGCAGTGCCTGTTGTTTAGCTGCTGGATCCATGCGAAGGAAATCAGGATGCTCTAATCTTTGATCTTCTGGCTGGCCAGGAGGATTGGAATTTGGAACTCGCCTGGCATGATTTATTTATTATCCACGGTCTTCATTAAAGCAAGCAGGCATAAATGAGTATTGTCGGCAATCATCTGTCTCCAGTGTGTGGTGCTTAAAGAACCTCCATCCGTGAGTATGTTTGAATGAATATTTGGGAATGTATGAAAGTTATGGATTTGTTCCAGGAGATGCTGCGGCAACCTTCATCAGTGTAGGCTGGTTTTATTTTCTGGTGACCCAAAGCTGTCATGAGGCCTCGGTGGGATCACTTTGATTGCCAGATTTCCCATCTACTGTCTGGGTGCTGCTCTGTCTTTACTCTCTTTCCATTTAATGCTCCTACGAGTTGAGTGATGAAATATTTATGAGCTCGCAGGGCCAACGGATTTAAAGTCTTTAGCGGAAGCATTTGTGTATATTGAATGGATGAACACTTCACTCTAGATGCCCATGATTCAAAATTTATATTTATTAATTTCTGGTAGGTGGGAGGCAGGCCTTGCTCGTTCAACTCTACAGAAAGTGCAACCAAAACTGTTAGCGTAAGCAAGAATCATGATTTGGTGCGTAAAGTTGGATAGCAGTGGTGAGGGATTGCCATGCTGCTCCCAACTCTTTATAAAGGACAGAACATTGTGGTATGGACTCTTACTTCCACCGTTTCAAACCAATTCTTGCACCCAGTGGAGTAATGGCTGATAGCACCATCGAATTAGCAACTTGGTGAGTTTTGGTATCAGCCTGCTTGAGCTCCGGTGCTGCACGGATGGCACTAGCAGATATATGAGCTGTAAAATTTAAAGATGGTAGAGACCAATCATCATCCAGAGAATCTTCCTATAAAGGATAATGAATGGATCCAACTCCTTTTGGACCCTCATCTTCATCCTCCAGATCCACGGCCACCTCGTTAGCCACCATCCGTGAACCAAAGGCAAACTTCCCTCCCACGAGCGCAGGCGGAAACGTGCAACTACTTCAATGCTCCTGACATGGGATGGTGGAAATTTAGCGAAGGAGCGCGACTACTTCAAATGCTTCATAATCGAATTCTATTTAGTGCCTGCGATATTATTCAAGGAGAAGAGGAGTTAATGACAGCAAGATGAAGGCTGTCTGGATCGGCCAACTCTTTATCACTAAATCTGCTCTACTGAATCAGTACTACATCACAGAATTTTCCTTTGTGGTTCGTAGCTTCTCTCTATTTGAAGCTTGGGTCTTTTTCTGAATAAATTATCTTAAGAACATAATTAATAAACACACGCCCAGTCCTCCTACACAACATAACAAATTGCTTTTATTACGTTCTCTAACGTCTCCAGACAAAAGCATTTCTTCCACTTTCCACTACCATAGGACGAGCCCTTCAGATGTTCAATGAGCCCACAATCTAGTCTATGTTCCAAACTCTTCATCTCCAAGATATCCCTTAGCACATCACGGAGCATGCTAGTTTTTCAGCAATACAACTGTTGGTTCAAACTTGCACCACGCCTTTATGATGAAGCAGCTGCAGATGCCAATGCTCCATGATGAATGGATGCTCCAGCATAATCTCGTGAATGACCACCTTCTCCACCTTCCACTCCACCATCGTCCTCCGTTTCCCACAGGAACTCAGCATATGCTGCAAGGACATGGCTGCGAGGAACGATTGGTTATAAAAAAAAAACATCAGAATCTAAGAGAATTTTTTCTTTCAGAATCAAAACGCTCATGAAGATGATGAGACTGCGTGTATGTGTTATACCTATCATGAGGAGCGGCCCGAACTGCCTGTTCAAAATAACTAGAAGCTCGTTCCTCATCATGGTGCAGTTCCCACACTACTTTAGCATACTGTGACAGGATCTCTCCATCGCCCGGGTCTGCAAGTATAGCACGAGAGTAGTACTCCTCAGCTCTTTGAGGATCTCCCTTGGCCTAATACAAGAGAATAGAATTGCATCAGATGAGAGGAAATGAATATACTGAAGGAATGGATGCAAATTTGATATACGGGTACTTTGAAGACTAGTAAAGAAAATAGAAGTCAATCCTTTGATTCTCAATGAACTGTATCTTAGACCTGAACATGAAATACAATTCGCTAAAATAGACCATCAAGGAGAAACCAGCAGATCAACTTCTATTTACAATGCAATTATCCAGTAATTTAATGTCTTCTTCGGTGTGAATGAATGAAAAGCACTGTCATTTAAGAGCTGAGAAGGAAAAAGCTATTTAGACCCAAAGACTTATGCCGGGACATTAGGAATGGTTAAGTTTCACTATTAGAAATTTACAAAAATGATTTTTTTGATATACATATGTCGCCAGGTTCAGAGGTAATGCTTAATTAAAAATTTCCAGCTGCACGTTCTGAAGGAATTTATAAATTTAAAAACCATGACTTTTCTCCTAATAAATCTCACAGAGCGAACAGATCTCTTCTGATAGAATTGCATTAAGAGCAAGATATGGAAATTCCAAGGCTTTTTTTCCGCAGTTCCACTGCATCAGAGATACAAATAATAACAAATATTGCTTCATCAAAAATCAACATCTCTCAACCTCGAGGCTATCCACCTAAATCCGGGCAACTCTGAACATTTCTTAGCAATTAACAACTACAACAGAGACAATTCGGATATAGAACTTCAAATACACATAAAATGATCAAACTAGAGGCCACTTTATAGATAGAATGTAGGAGCAGGTTATCAAAATTCCAAATCATGGAGAAATAAATGAGAACAGTACAGATTAAGGAGTAAAGAATGCGAAATGGATCACCTGGTACACAAACCGAGCATAGTTTCTCAGGAACAGAGCATTGCCCGGGTTCTCGTCAACCATCCGCTTATAGTAAGCCTCCATGTCGGATTGCTCTCCTCCATCGCCGGTCAGAACGGTACACCTGCCGCTGCCACCACTACCACTACCAGCATTCAAGATTCCGGAGCCCAGCCGATCGATCCCCAGCCCTCTGGCCAGAAACAGCGGCGGCGCCGCATTCCCATCAATGTCCCCACTTTCCCGAGAATCATTGTCCAAGCCGACACTTTGATTCTCGCCTGAGGAGCCGAATTCTCCGAGGATAGTCTCTCCGATCGTGACGGATCTTTTGAGCCCACCGCCGCCCTCTTCCTCCTCCTCCTGCGGTTCTTCTTCTTCTTCTTCTTCTTCTTCTTTGGAATCGTATATGAAGAACGAGGGGATGGGCTTCAGAACGCGGCTGGCTCGGCGGCCGGAGGAAGGGGTTTTGATTGGCGGGTGGTGGGAGTCGCCGGAGAGGAGGGATTTGAGGTTGCCTTCGGAGAGGGTTCTTCGGAAGCCGAGGGAGGAGGGGTCGCGGTCGGAGGAGTCGGAGAGGGAGGAGAAGTGCAAGTGGAGGGTGGGATTGGGGTGGTGGAAGATGGCATGAGGGAGGGACGAGGAGGAAGATGAGGTTCTCTCCAAGCTATGGTGGTGGCTGCTTTTATTGGTTGGGCTTTCAGAGAAGAAAGGGGAGGAGGGGGGGAGAGATCCCGGGATTGGGGTGGAAGAACTCCTCAGCAACATCTCTCCTTCAACTCCCGTTTTTCTCTCTTCTCTTCTTTCTCCATGCGAGGCCTGGATCTTTATTGGGATCTTTCTCTCCTCAGCAACGGAGAGAGCGATGTTTGTTTTTCTGCCAGGGGAGATGTATGCACGTGAACATTTCTTGTCCACGCTGTTTCCTAGACGGCTAGAAATGAATATTTTTTCTACTAAAAAATATTATTTTCACGAAATTTTCATTGTTATTTAATAATTTTTAATTTTTTTTAACCGCTTCTTACACAAAACGTGTGTGGGTACGACGAATTTTTTAAAAAAAAATTAATTAAGCAAAAAAATTCTTCAAGTGATGCACCGCTTATAACGCTACCTAGTCAGCTATGTTCATGAAATTTTTATAGAACTTGGATTAGATTCCTGTGCTTTTAGGCTGTGGAGAGTTTTGAGATGGTGGACAGATCCGACCCAACCCAAATAAACTGTGCTATTCTTGGGGCTTCCATGTTCACGAGACATGAGTGGAATCAGGCGCTAAATCACAGTTAACTACATAATATGTGTGTCTGAATTATATATTAAGCTAAGAGTACCGATAAGAGAATCTTCAAAAAGAGACAAAACTAGACGAGTAGAGGAGAGAAGAGAAAGGAGAGCGGAACTCTTTGACGGCAGAAGAAAAGAGGAAGGAGATCTTTATTTGAGGTCGTGGAAGAAACCGAATACTTCCAAAGGGGGAGGGAGCGCAGTGGTTTGGTTCGACGGAGGAGATTGGTCGGAGGAAGCCGACATATGGTGACTAGTGAACCCCACCGCATGCGCGCTTCTTCCTCTTGTGGTGAGCGCGCAGGCGGCTATCCTTTTCACTCTCTTTTATCTCCAGCTGGAATCTTTTGGGTGTATGGCGAGAAATATCCAGCTCGACTCTCACGAGGGGAAGAAGGGGAAGGCTCGTAGTCGATGTCGTGAACGTGGTCGGTTTGTGTTTCTCCTCCTCGCTTTAGCTGATTCTGCCGCTCCTCCATGCGGGCTCGTGACGTCTCCAAGTTAGGTCGCTGGTGGTTGGGTCTCAGTTTACACGTGTGGAATGGATTCGTTATAATTATAGGGATTGATTAGGTACTGTATCTGACTTCATCTTAGGTCTGTTGTTGTGGAAGAAATTATATCATGCACCACCGTATGCACCATATAGCTGCGCACCACACCAATCACTTAATTTTCTTCCTATGAGTTTTGTTCATCATACACTTATCTAGATCATTGGTCTAAAAAAAGAAGACAAGCTAATTGGCATGGCATAGCTATTTGCGATCGAACAACCTACAAGAAAATAAAAGATGAACAGTTGTAAGCCTACATAATCTATCTTTCAAACCAAGGGAAGAAGGTATCGGATGTAGTTTAAGATTTCTCTTCTTCAACCAGTTTTTGTGCGGTTGAAAAATGAACTCTGGCTCTGAATTAAGAACTGAAACAGGGGAAGAAAGTATCAGATGTAGTTTGAGATTTTTTTTGGTTGAAAAAAGAGCTCTAGCTCTGAATTAAGAACTGAAACGAGCATCATATATAGATGATTCAGAAATGAGCTAACCATTTTTTGAGAAAAAAAAAAATCTAGAGCATATTTAGAAGGCACATGCGATCAATTCAATTCGACTACCTGTGGGCGGCACGCGTGATGTAGGGTATAATTTGCCCTGTTTTGGACTGGCTTTGCCTTTTCTGATCGTACAAAAGGTCTAAGCCCACGGTTAACTCGGAGGAATCGCCCAAAAAGGACAAACAAGTGTCCTGTGCCATTGGTTCCACTTCATTAAGTGGCACAATTCACAAGAACAATGTCTCCACGCCGGCTGAGAGACAGTTTTGAGCTATTAAAATATTTTTGAAACATAGAAGGCTGGATGGTTGTGGGATTTGTTGACTTGATACTCGGTATGCTAGCGTGGGCAAATTTTGTTGCTAGAAACGTAAAACTGGATATTTCTTGTGACTTCAATTGTTGAATAAGATAGATTAGCTTTTTCTTGGTTTAATTAAGTTCTTTTTCATTTGGACTGATAACTGATAGCATCCAATACTACAAAATCCTTACCTAATGAAAACGAATTTGGGTTTCAATTTATGAAGTTCTCGCAATTTGCAACCACATGCTAATTCTCCATCCAATCTAATTAAAAGATCTCCGAGGGCAGTATAACTTCGAGCTTATTTAGACTAGCTTTGGAGTTCACTCCAATCAAAGAAACTAACAAATGCCACCATGCATGCATATCCATAGGAACCATGAGATACCTATCAGCATGATACACATCATAGCTATAATTGAAATACGGGCCTAAGTTTGTCTGCTACTCAGTTTAGCCAAAATTTGAGATGGAAAAATGTTCCGTTAATTGGTCACATTAGTCAAATTTCTTCACTGTCCATTTGAAAAGTCAAAGTCTATTGCAAGGTTCTATAAAGGTTGCTAGGAACGAATACCTCATTAACAAGTGACCTCTTCTTAAGTGCAGACCACAATATTTCTTGAGGAAATTTATGGTTGCCACTAAATTCTGAACCGAGGCTGGGATGATGCTCAGCTCCCCTTGAGGTCGGTGAGAACTAAGCTGAATGAGGTCGGATAAAATTGAGATGAGGAAGATCTGGTTATCTTCAAGGCTAACCTGCAAGAAGTCTACTTGCTACAAAATTTTCAGCAGATACCCTCCAATGGTTAAGTTAAAATAGTAGAGTAACAGTGTGGAAGAAAATTTTTTTTGTAAAGAGTAGTCTCCAAAAATGAGCTTACCTAAGGGTCATCAGGCCACCCTTTATATAGGGTAGCATACTGATCCATTACTTGATTTAGCATGACGTGCTTTAATTGCAATATTTCTTCCACCACTTATCTCTCCAAACATGTTATTTTTGATCTATGCTCTATCATGCAATTTACTTTCCTCTGAATAGAAAAAAATTGCACATTCCCAATTTGTCATAACTCATGAGAGAATGCGATATTTTCTGTAAGTCGTGATGGAATAACTACTGTAGTATCGCTTTTTGTCTGTATGTTTTCTGAATTCATCAAATCCTTGACACGCTGAAACTCCTCTTCCATCCCAGCTTAAACAAAGCAAGGTTTTTGATGGTATATCGATCGTCCAAGCATCTCTGACTACCTATATCCGTGGTCTTGGAAGTTGAAACGATGAACCATTTCAATCCTTTGACAGCTGCTCTTCCACAATACGATACCTAATTTTCCGTGGTTTATCCGTCAGAACTAGTCGCATCTATCCATCCTTGTTCCTATCTTAATCCAAGTTCTGTCATTATTTTAGCTCACAATTCAGCGACGCATTTCAGAGTTCAAACATAAAGCATCCTGGTTCGTACCAAGTTTTTTGAAGCCACGGGAACTAACAAAGAAATCTTGGTGGAACATGAAATCTGTATACAACCTTGACATAAAAGAATATGAAAGATGCTGTACTTCCTAAAGCTTGCTACTGCTTTTGATATCAAGAAGCAACCTCAGGACGCTACTTTCATGCAGAGGAGATACAAAAGGACATCATCAACCATAGAGGCTTTAAATTGGAAAGATTTATTCTATACCGTCTGAGATGCATTGGACCACAACCGATGTGATAGGCGGTTGATAAGAGCTCATCATAGAGCCTCTACCTAATCAGTCAAAACCCGTCACGTGTTTGACGCCAGGGGCGCACGGAAGTTTGTCCAAATTCAAACCCTCCGCGTAGCCCGCCATAGCTTGAGTATGATCGCGAACAATTTTCATAACCATACGACAAATGAGTGAAATACCCATACGTGATCTTTGGGATGTGCGATTGGTTACTAAAAATAACCGATCCGATTACCCGCCCGATTTCTTCTACAATGGGTGTCAACTCTAGTCTATATAAACCATCTTCGGAAGATCCTCCAAGTAAGTGCTTTTGAGTTCTTTTATTTCTTTGCGCTGCCACTCTCACGGTACTATTACTGATTTCTGAGAGTTCGTCTAACTTAAGCATCTAAGGATTTATTGTCGGACACTCTCTGGCAAAAAAATTTCTTTGTCTTTACTGTTTCAAGTCATCGGGCGTCAAAATATAGGTCAGAGCATGATCTCCACCATCCAACATCGCCTCGAAGGTGACCAGCATCATAGTCATCATCATCTGAGCGTAGTAGCTACCAAACCACCACCTCGAAGATGAATTGCGACCTTCGGCCGACCATCCGAGCAATCCAGTAGCTCAGCCAGCTCAGTGTCTTAGTCGGACCAATTTTCAGCAGCAACACTGTCTAATCAAATTTATTATAATTATAAATTTGAGAATCCAGGAAATACCTTGGAGTTTACTAGCAAAGTTATAGATTGACAGACAAATACAATAAGGATGCTTCATGGTGGTTGGTCTCTGACTCTGCTCCCTTGATGTCTTGATGATGCCTCTGACCTGCATATTCTGCTGTTGCTTTTATATGCTTCTAGTTCTCTCAATCTTCCTAATTGTCTCTGCAGAGGCCATGACGATTTGCTGGCTCATATATTTTTTATGGTTTGACACCAGAACGGCCTAACCATATCCCCTGCCTCTACAGTCTAGAGGTGGATCAAGGGCTAGAATACCAAAGACCTGTTTGAATTTGAAGACTCACACTTTTCCCTGCCTCTCCATTGGTGAAGTATTCTTTCTTCTTGCTTTTCAACAGGAAGCTATCCATGGGAGTAATTATTTGCTACATATTCTTCATGGCTAGGGCTCATTGCCTGGTGCAATGTTAAAGGCTTGGGGTAACAAGTGCAATAGCATAGGTTCAAGTCCTGGACCAGCTACTTTGTGTAAAAAAAGGCTAAAGGAGTTCATCCCTCCTAGGACCCCAACTTGTTGGAAACATAACTGAGTAATGATATTCTTCATGGCTATTTTGAACAACTGCCATTCTTATTTTTTAAATTTAAGATTCTGTTCTGATGCAGCATTATTTGTTAATTAAGCGGAAAGGAGAGCAGGTAATAAAATATAGTCTATCATTTGTAATTTTGGTAGTCTACTCTTCTGCAAACAGTCGTTGCAGCATATTAAAAACCTATAAAATGTCTGATAAATGGGAAAAATTGGCATCCACTCCTCCCAAACTCAACACAGCTTTTCCATTTCAGCCTTGATGTTCTTTTCCTTGTTTTCTGATATTATAATTATTTAGATGTCAACAGCTTATAAGCTTATATATGTCAAGGCCATTTCCTCCAGCAACTAACTTCTAGAATCATTTTTGTGGTCTTCATTATGGTACTGGTGTGCATGGCTCTTCTTGATGATTCTCCTATAATTTCGTGAGGCTCTTCTTGGAGGTGGTGATGGTGGTGGAGGTGGTACATGCTTTTGTCTTTTCGCTTGCAATGTTATGGTTCGTCTTTGTGATGTTTAATCAACTGTTATTGATTTTTTTACTCAAATTGCAGCCATAATATTATGATTCATGATGGTGATTAGCTCCAAGGTGCTTGGTTTGCATGTAACAATTCTCATGTTCCAAACATATACCTTGTAATTTTCCGAGCTCTCTAAATTTCGGTTGTTTTATTTTAAGGCTATGAATCCTGATTGACACTAGAACTCTTAGTCTGTCTCACTAATTGTACATTTTGTTATTGAATTTTATTTAAAATATACATCTGTAATCGCTTGATGCATGGGTTGGAACTTTGTGAACACATTAACTTTTTGATATTCGTGGCACAGGTTTGATCCATAGTACCTATTATTTTAGTTACCAATAATTATATTTACTTACGTACTTATTTTTGTACCATAAGACTGGACTCAAATCCATTAGCAGATTAGCCTTGAATCTCCAATGCCCGTTTCAATATTTAGGACCATCCTATCCTCTCCTAACCTTCCTCTTCATGCAGGGCATGTATTACATACTTGGTTCTATGCTCTCTTAACCTAAATATCTTAAGCAGTGGCCTGGTCATGCAAATTCAAATACATAACAAGAATCAACGTGATTTTTATACGTCAACCCTTGAAGATACATTTGATTAAATTAGACTAATTTCAATTTTTTTTTTCTATGAGCAGTGCACCTTTTAATAGCTGTACTATGACAGTTTACAATGAAGAAATTGGCCACATTGTGAGGGACTAAGAATTCCATGCCCAAGAACCATGAGCCCTTGATCCATTGTATATTTAGTGGTTGTACTCCACTTTAATTGGATGGAGACTGTGTTTGAACCTATGGAAGGCCGTTCTCTAGTGTTAAAACAAATATAGACATTCCATCATTCCTGTGAATGGTTGATGATACTCATCTCTTTTCTTTTCTTTTTTATTGTTTCTTGGGAGGTGAACATGAAGCCATCCAAACTCCCCAAGCAAGCAGAGCCTGGGTTGTGCTTGTGATGGAGTTTAGGAAGAATGGCCTGAAGCATTGAGTCATTGGCCAATTTAGCAAAAGCCTGCGATGCCAACTCATGCAGTGTAAGATGAAGTACAATAAGGAGATAAAGGATAGAGGATTTCAGGGAACATCTTTTGAAAAAGGCATTGTAAGCCTGCTAGTTTCAACATATTGAGGGTTGGCTTGGTTGAGTTAATAAAATCCCATTGGATGCTAGTGGCTTGGATTCGATCTTATCTTTGCCCCGGATTCTGATCAGACTTTCTTCTATCCTAAGCTTTGTGCACACCGAAAGTTACTTAGACCGATTAATGTTGGCTCGATAACTCCATATTTAACCGTTCCTGGTTTATTCTACTAGTTTCTGTAGGACACAATTACATGGCAGGAGGAATTTCTAATGAATGAAACTGGCACCTATAGCATTACTCATGATTATTTGAACAAGCATCATCTGAGAAAGTATCTAAATTGTTTTCATTTAGATGAGCAAGGTTTATATGCTATGCGTTTATTAGTCCGAATGGCAGCACCAGCATTTTGATTTCGATGCGAATATTGATGTAGCCTGTAGGTCACATTGGCTGTGCGAATGGCAGCTGCCACATGAACCTTGGAGGCTATTTCTTCTCTAGGGAAAACGATTTAGCTAATAGCAAAGGTAGCAATGGCCCTGCTTGCTAAGCTAAATGATGGGCGAATGTAAAGAAACATAATTGCATCAAATTTAAAGTTGAGGAGGCAAAGTGTGAAGCATCGCAAACAATTTTTTTTTTTTTTTCTGTACTAAAACACACAAGCTCATAGCACACCCAGTGTTCCTCTACCAAATTCTTCATCCAAATCCGCAATCACGTTTTTGCCGGAGTCCCAAGCCTTGGACCCCCTAAACTTCAAAGACCTTACCTCCAAATACAGGAAACAAAGATACAATTAATAATGAGTAGTGCTTCCAATTTTAAAGACACGTAAGCTAGATTTTAAATGTGATGAAGGATAAATATCAACGTTGTCTAAATAAAATGATTTTGCAAGGTATTAAAACAAACAAAAAACTCCGTGGCCCCATAAAATTCAAAGTTTCAAAAATATTTCAAATGGTCAAACTCTCATGTTGTCCAATTTTCTGATACGTGTCTTCACCTCCACTCCCTACCAAATTAGATTCTCTCTTTGCATTGTAACGTTACAGAAGCCCAATCTTACTAAGCCCATCACCATGCCCACTCCATTTTTTATCTCTATTTCTCTACATTATTGACATCTCATAAAATTTAATGAGTAATAAAACCACTTACTCTCCATTGTTCCCATACGCCGATTTCATCACCATAGTGGCTCTATCATTCCCATCTCCCAACAGAAAGTTGGTCATAAAACCACTGAGTTTGAAACTTTATTTTAAAGCAGATCTCCCTGGTCCCAACCATAAGTACCCCTCAGGGGAGGGAGGGAGGGAGAGAGGGAGAGAGAGAGAGAGAGGCCCTCCCCCACCGCTGCCTGTTCCTAATTCCTTCCCCTGCCCCACCGAAAAGACCAAATCCCTCACATCAACAAAGTTAAAAACACGAAAAAGAGGAGAGAATGCCATATCTCCCCTCCTTTCCAGTGTCATCACATAGAATGGAAGTGGGGGTTTAGGGGAAAAAAAAAAGAAGGGAAAGAGAGAGAGAGAAGAAGAGAGTGGGAGAGTGAGAAACCCTAGATAGATGGGCATTCCTAAGGCCCATCCTCCTCGCCCAATCTCCTCTCCACCAACACCGTCTCTGTTCCCAATCCTAACCCTCGTTCTCGCTATCGTCGTCTCATCCATCCCTCCATCCGCTGCGGCCGATCTCTACGCCCTGATCTACAAGGGCTGCGCAAATCAGACTGCCGGCGGCGGCGCCTCCCAGCAAGCCCTCGCCGCCCTTACATCCTCGCTCACCGCCCAGGCCACCACCGCCAAGTTCTACAAGACCACCACCTCCTCATCCGCTGGAGGCCAGGCGATGTTCGGTCTCTTCCAATGCCGCGGCGACCTCAGCGCCTCCGACTGCTCCGCGTGCGTCGGCCGCGTCCTCCCCATGTGGAGCTCCCTCTGCGGCCCAGCGGTCGCCGCCCGCGTCCAGCTCACTGGCTGCTACGCCCTCTACCAGGTCTCCGGCTTCCCCCAGGTCTCCGGCACCCAGATGCTCTTCAAGACCTGCGGATCCGGCGGCGGCAGAGGGGACTTCGAGCTGAAGCGCGACACCGCCTTTGCCCAGCTCCAGAGCGGGGTCGCCGGCGGGGCCGAGTTCTACGCGACGAGCTTTGCGTCCGTGTACGCGCTAGCGCAGTGCGAGGGCGACCTCTCCACCAGCGACTGCGCCGAGTGCGTGTCCCAGGCCGTCCAGAAGTCCGAGGTGGAGTGCGGCGGCGCCCCCTCCGGCCAGGTCTACCTCGATAAATGCTACATTAGCTACTCCTACTACCCCCACGGCATCCCCCACGGCGGCGGAGGTCCCTAATCTTTCCTCCCTTCCTATTTTCTATTGATTCCATAGAGAACAAAAAAGAAAAGAAAAAAAAAACCCTCATATCAACTCCTTTTTGTTTCCTTTCTTCTTGATCTCAGTTCCTTATTTTATTATTATAGTTTTGTAGAAATTTTCTCTTTTATAATTTTGGGTCGGTAATTGGGGATTAGGGCAGCAAACAGCGAAGACGGTGGCGATAGTGGTGGGAGGGGCAGCGGCGCTGGGTTTTCTGGTAATCTGCTTGCTGTTTGCCCGGAGTCTAATGAAGAAAAAAGACGGTGAGCACTTATTTCCTAGCAAACAAACCCCATTAAACTCTTCTGTGATAGCGATGTGTTGCGAAATTGGGTTTTGTTGTTTGTGTGTTTAATTTCTTTTTGTTTGTTTTTCTTCTCGTTTCTGAGTTGCAGACTTTTGAAGGATGGTGGTGATGGGTGAGACGTACGGGAGGAGTTGTAGAGGAGGAGAAAAGAAAATTTTAGGGGGAGGAGGGTGTGTTGAAACGTGGGAATGGTCGTTTTTCCTGCCGGGGGGGGATGTGGGATACAGAGGGGTTTTTTTTGGCGTTTTCCTTGGGATCCAATCTTGGAGCGGGGCAAAGGAGGGTGAGAATTGAGAAGAGAATAATGTGTCTGTGGGAGCGCGGAGGTTGGGTTTGGGTTGGGGTGGTGGTATTGATCCAATCTTTGGCTCTGTTCGAAGATGCTCCTTGTCTCATTTCCATCATGTATATCTCTGTCTCTATATAGAGATGCTAGGAGTGCACACAATCATGGGTTTTTTTTCCAAATAATTAATCCATCGGGATAAATTTTTGTTAATTCATTCTAGTTGTTTTGATGTATTAATTTCGTCCTTTTAATGATTTACTTGATTCGGTTTCCTTTTCAAATATGAGGGAAAGAAAATGTTACTCGTCCGTCCAAAGAAATTATTGCCTACGTTGCATGAGCCATGCGGCCGCGCCCAGAGTTGATAACAGCAGCTGGTTTTTGTGGACCCTATTCATCGAGCATGTATTTTGGTATTGATCCACGACCACACTGATGCATGCAACTTAGGCAATAATTTCTCCAAAATCTTTGTGAGAATTTTGTTTCTTTATAATGAAACATGGTGGGCTTCAATCGTACTTCTCTCTTGGAACAGAGGCCTCTACTTCGAGGCAGGTCTGTTCGAAATTTTAATATTTGCTTTGAAACTTGTCTTGCTGATTTGAGACGCATGGGCTACTTAAAATTTTTAGATTAACCGAATCTCCTGTCTGAGGTGAATGGTAGCAATATATTTTCTGAAATGCAGTGTTATTGGTTGTTGGTGCTGCAAATGGATTGGATGAACGTTATTTGTACTTTTGGATGAGGTCTCCATTGAATATCGGTTATAGCTAAGGTGACGATAGGGTGTTTAGAAGCTTGACCTGGCCAACAAAATTCAAAGTTTAAAGCCGTTGCTGTTGGGTCTGGTCTGAGCTTATGAAATTGTTGATGGAAGAAATCCCCAAGAATGTTAGACCTTGACAAAGTGCTTTACTGGTTGCTGGTGAATGTCTTTTCTGCTAATATTCTTTTAAAAAAAAGAAAAAAATTATCTGATTTCTAATTATCTTAAAGTTTTCCGTAAATAATAAAAAAAGAAATCATGCGTTTGTCATATTTCATAGGCTTCATCTGCCAGTCGGGCAAGTGATCTTGAGTGATTACTCAAGGTGTTCTGAGTACTTTTGCCCTCATAAATTGTTCTTATTTAAGTTCTAATGTGACAACCATATGGGTGAGAAAGCAATGGACGAACTTATGATGTAGCTTCCATGTGTTTCGAACTTGCCGGGCTGGTCGTCGGTTAAACGCAACAAGAGTCAATTCTGATTCAAAATTGACTAGTATCGCATACCGTGGCAAGAATGTTTGTCTCGTGCAATTCAAAAGTTTGGGTGTTTGTGGATGATTTTGATCTGCATGCAAGTGTGGATTTATTTCCAGAATTTACTCCTCATAGCATTGGATATGCGGGGATGGTCTTCTTGCTCCATGGCTGGTTAGGATGATAGACAGTTAATTTATATTCGAAGAACAGTGGAGGAAAGTGAGGATGGTTGCCACACGTCTGTGGATCGTATCCACTAGTTTGCATTATAACAAATCGGACTCTGGCATGTATGGTGTGCATGAAAGAGAGTATGCTGGTTGTCTTCGTCAAATTTGACTTGAAACTTTGTCGCTGATATCGTTGAAGAACGCTTTGAAGTTGGTGTGCTTCTCTTATTTCACTTTTTTAAATTAAAAAATCAAATTATTAATATGTTAATAACTATAATATTTTTTTAAAAAAATATATATATAAAAATTAATGATGCAGGAACTCACCGACAGAAAGCGATTAGAGAGTTCAGGCTTCATATCGAAAATAGACAGATTCTCTTGAGATCATATAACGTGTCATCATATCGACTGAACGATTAAGCATCCGGGTCCCTCGATGCCTGAACTGCCTAAACCACTGCACCTTGCACACCTGAAAAAGGACACCATGGATTACGAAAAAAAGAAAAAGAAGAAAAATCGCCATCCCACCTTCGGAAGTAATGGAGTCCCTTTAATACTAAAGCGAGCTCATGTATGCTTGTTATATTGGAAACCGCAGCCACGTCCCTTTCCCATCTTGGATTTTTTTTTTTCTTTTCTTTTTGGTACATGTTCACACTAACTGCGCCATGTCCACAAAAAAAAAAGAAAAAAGCAACTTAAAGAAGAAAAAATACAAGAGGTTTGGCTCCAAAAAAAAATTCGTCAAAATGATGAACAATATGGAAGACGGCCTAATCAATAGCCCTGTTCGACGTACGTGACCTAAAAAATATTATAAATACTCTTTCTCTCGATTCATTGAAGTAACACCACCGCTCGAGTGCATCTATAATTGGGATGGACAATGATGCAACATAAAAGGGGAGGTGTAATTGAGATGGGCAATGATGCAACATAAAAGGGAAGGTGTAATGAGCGAAATCTGGAGATTAGCTAGCTCTGACACCGCCAGCTTGCGTTGCAGTTCGTGCCCAGTAGAGGATGGGCGGTGCTCAGCTTTCATCGGAGCCAAACCATTGCTTCTTCGTTTCGGTGCACGAGCTTGGAGAAGAGAGGATGGGTTCTGACCGATGGATGATCTTTGTGGTCCCATGGCCACTTGATCTGCTGATGAGATTAAAATGTACCGGTGAATTTGATTTCTACCAGGTCCTCAGATCTGTGTAGAGTCCAAGTCATCAAAGTAGCCCATCTCCTTGTGCCATGGTTTGGGCGTTATGTGACATGTCTTGGCTTTATGTGCACCGCCATGTTGCGTAGAATATAATTTCTTGATTCAAGAATATCTATAATATAAAAAGATAGCACCACAAATAAACATATAAGTACTATAATAGCATCAGATGACAGTTATAATAATACTAATTTAACACTTTATTATTTATGTATTTTAATGCCAGAATCCGGCACATGGGATGTCATCTAGTTTAAATGGCAAAATTTTTCCCAGGCAAATAAAGCTAACCAATATGATAAATAAAAGATAAAATTATTTTCTTTGCTAAATTACCAATTGATCCAATTATAGCAACATAGTTATAAATTTGAATACATACAAATGTATGTATGTATATTTAGATAGATATATATATGTATGGGAAGTGTCACCAAGTTATCTTTCTCATTATGGACTATGTTTTTTATTTGACAATGAGAGCCTATCTTTCCTGAATAAAGTAAGCACGAAATTCAAAATACACATGATATTTATCAAACGAATTTTTGATCGCATTTAGTAGAAAATTAAAAGCATAAGAGCTGGAACAAGCCTTATGCCTGCATAGAAATGTCCAAGAAGTAGGCATAATGAACGACAATTATACTGATTAAATTTGTTTAAGAAAAACATAATTATCCCGAGGAAAAGATGTCATAAACTTATCATATATATTTCTTCTTCCTTTTTCCCTGGATAAAATACCCTCATCCAAAAGAAATTCCGCACATTGTCATCAAACATAAATAAGAATAAGGTGCGACATGACCATTTCTCCTTGGTTCCTCCTAGAAGAAATCTCTTCTATTTTTTATTTCTATTAGAATTCATATTGTATTTTAAGAAAATACTTTGTGGCTCAAAATTATTATTATTTTTTTGTTACAATAGATATTTCATACATTACAAGTATGGATACATCCAACAAAATTAAAAAATAATAAATTACGAAGTGCCCTAGGCAACTTTTCCTCTTCGGCCTACAAGATGCTTTCGGAGTGGCAAGCCATATAAGCAGTCATCCAGTCTGCGGTCCTATCAGCCTCTCTGAATATATGTTTAATTTGAAAGGTCAATTCATCCTTCACTATCGTCCAAATATTCTGAAACAAAAATGACATTTTAAGAAAAATTTCAGAACCAAATATTCTTTAAAAAAATGGATGCTCCGTACTAGACATACCATGAATTCCGCCGAAAGCCTAAATGGTGGTCACCGACCCCTTTTTTCACATAACGCTTCTTCTTCTTGGTACCAGGTTTGGGGTCCTCTCTGTCACGTTAGTTGAAACTAAGCTCTGACGTACGTGTACTAGGTGTAGATCAGCTTTTGGTTTCCTACCACACTGGACTTGGGTGTTACTTACGGGAACTGTGGGTGTGGTTTCCGTCTGCTGCAATGGGAAATCAAGTTCGCTTCCGATCCGCCTCAAATATACAACGGGGCGACAAACACCTGGTACTCAAAACAGCGTTACATGAAGACTGTGATTGGTGGTTGGAAGCAGGGATGATCGCACACCGCCTCCCCCCCCACAAAAAAAAAAAAAAAAAAAAAAAAAAAAAAGGGAGATGCTCGTGCACATACACTGAAAAAAAAATGGCGGTCAAGATGGATCGGGTCAGGTTTTTCCACCACTCAAGACAATTGATTGATGAAATTCTTCTCATGGTTTTGATAATACCAATATAGCTTTGCAACATCCATAACAGGAAATCATGATTACCCTATAAATTTGGAAAAAATTGTGCCATAGTGTTGTAGCAGGGCATTATTTAGCTTAAAGAAAAAAATAAGGAAAACCTAATCTTTTGTTATTCCGTGCTGTTGTTACCAGCAAATACCCGTAACAGGGAATAGTTGGTACAACAATTGACGACAATAATATGGATGTTTTACATATGAAAAGTTGTTTCCAATAAAGCCACATGCAATCTATTGAAAATGATAGAGGAAAATTTATCATGGTCGTACCATTTGTAAGATGACCAATATGCTACTGTTACTAATCTATTGTATACATGGAACCATCATAATGGCCAATACAACATTCAATAGACATATCTCCATTGTCTACCAACCATTAAGACAAATGGAAATGCCGAATTAAGCGTTGAATCAGAAGAACTCGAAGCCAAGGTTGAAGAGCTGACAAGGAGAGGCATTCAAACTGAAGCAGAAATCTTCAGTAGTATAAGAATATAAGCTTCCCTGTAGAAATTAAAATCCTTACAATCAGGGCTGCTTTGAATGGTAGAGATTGATGAACAATCAAATATCAATATGACTGCAGTTATAGCAGAGGAGATGGCTACAAACAAAGCTTTGGCTGTTGGATTTCAACAATAAACAGAAAATCAACAAAGTTACTACCATCACTTCAGGCTCTCAACTTAATCAAGAACCTTAATGGGCAGCAAGGAAGTCTCACAAGGGCACATCAGAACAAATGAATAAGGACACAAAGTTTAGGTGAAAAAAAAACAAAAAAAGGATCAAATTTAGATGATTCGCGCTGAATCAGGTTGTTAATGATGCTTCGTTGCATCTTGAAAGCAATTCTAAACAGCACCTCCTATAGGACAAAGACTAACCTGAAGTGAAGATCAACCCTCTTATGCCCTGCACCCTTGAATCCATTTTGTTGTTAAGTAACATTTACCTCAGATCTTATCATAAACTAACATTCTTGACTCAGAGGTCACTGGCTTTCTGTACGAGCATGGGCATATCTACACGAAGAAGAAGAAAGGAGAGGAAAACATTGCCTGTCAAAGTTAGGGCACTCAGGCCAGTCAGTGGCTCTTGTCAGAGCTTAGAACTTGGCAAAGAACTCAGTTCAAGTCCAGTTGCTCCTCACAACATATTTATCCAGTCAAAGCCTGATTCCAAGTCCATTTGGTATTCAGAACGGTTTATATCAGCTGATGTGCAACATCCACCCAACTCACACAAAGCTGAAACAGAACAAGCATTTAATGCTTCTCCCTTTCGCTTTCTCTCCAGAGAGCTAAACTTTATCTTAGATCTCTTAGACCCCAGTTAATAGGAATAAGAGCTACAACACTCGAAAAAATTGGCTATAGAAGGCCCTCAAATCTCTCTGCCACCATGCCATATCATCTAGTCCCACTTCTCACTGGAAAACGGATGGAATCCTCTCTTTCCCATACCCCTCTGTTGCCCTGGCTTTGGCTGCTGCTGCTGTTGTCCATTATTTTTGCTCCAACCACTGCTGCTGCTGCTGCTGAGAAAAGAACTCAGATGGAATCACGCAAAGCTCAAGCTCACCTTCAGTCTAGTTCGATCTTCTTCTTGGAATTTTTGAAAATGAAAACAGAAGATAAAAACAATACCAAACTGGGTTTTTTGCCCTTTTCTTTTTCGCTTTTGTTGCTAGAAATGGATCAAGGAAGCGGTTTTTATGAGAGCAAGGCCTAATGCTTGAATTCTAGGGTTTCAGAGAGCATAACAGAACCGAGTTCTTGATCCATGCAAGATAACTCAGACATGGATTCAGGGATACAACCAAGAATCAAAGGAAACACATCACCTTGAAAACATTCCTTCCGATATAATCACCGAGGATAAACAAAACAGATCTAATTCCAGCGCTAGAGCAAAATAATCAGTTGCTAAAAAATTACAAAAGTGTCAGATGAGAACAAGAAACTCGGTATAGAGATATGACTTTAATTAACCAGAGGCTATAGCAGCTTCAAGAGGCCAAAGCTTTATGAATCCGCACCGCATAAGGAACCCATCGCTTGAGCTTATTACAAGATCAAGAACCCTGATCATAAGGGAAACCAAACCTAGGTGGGGAGAACCTTGCTGACCTGAACGACGATCACTTGGGAGCGGCGGGAGCGGCAATGGAGGGAGGGGGAGCGCCGAGAAGACTGGCTTGCTGCATCTCGAGCTCGTTCATCTGCTGTTCCCGGTCCATCTCGATGATCAGAGGCACCACCAGGACGAGGAAGGTGGTTCCGGCGATCCAGGCGGCGCGTCCAGTGCTCCAGAGGAGCTTCTTGGCGACGGTGGCGGCCTCCGAGGCGGTGCGCTTCCCGCGGGACACGATAAGCGACTGGGAGATGGAGCTCGAAACCCTAGAGATAACGCCCTTGCCGTCGTCGCTCGTCCCTGGGAGAGAGCCTCTTCGGCCCTGGGAAGAAGACATCGTGGGCTGGGAGAGAAGAGAAGTGGCTTCGCAAGACGGCGATTAGGAGGAAGCTTAGAGGGCGGCGTGGCGAGGAAAACCCTTGGTATATGGTATCAGTGGGATTTCCCGGATATGGGAGGGAAATGCCGGATAGTGGAAGCAGGGGTGCATGTTGGGCTAAACCAGCCCATTACTTTGGGCTGGTTTGTATTCATCTGGGCTCTAAATTGAAGTAGCTAGCCAGCGAATTAGACATGGCCTGGGTGTCGCATAAGCCGAATCCATGACATTGCGGACCAACCTTTTCTTTTTAACCCTGTCTCACCAAATATAGCCCGCAAGATAGAATCGTTTGCTTGCTTATCGAGTTAGGGGTCTCCAACCACATTGCCATTTGAGATCAAACAATCCATTTTTTTTATTTTTTTTTGTTTTAAAAAATGACTTGCAATATCTCAAAAATCTGACAATTAAGGGATCTACATCCCCTCTAATTTTGTTCTCCTCAATTACACTAGATTTTATATTACTGACTGAGAGGAATCATGAAATGCATTACTCCAAACAAATTCTTCTGCAATATTTCAGTTTCAAGCACCAGACTACTTTGAGTCCACCCTAGAGTTTGTCATCCAGTAGAAAAACTACATCAGCATCTCTAGCAAACATTCATCATTGTCCCATTTGCACCAATGGTAAATGAAGCTTTTTAAACAGCAATTTTACATAAAAACACATCAACCTCTCTAGCATCATTCATTATTTTCCGTTTTTTTCCCCGTTTGCTCCAATGGTGGATGAATCTTTTTGCGCAGCGATTTTACATACCCGAGCGTGTTCCTCGTTCATTTGGAATACTAGGAGACATCAAGAAATACGACACTGACCCTTTGTTTTATGACCGGTCCTAGTTTACAAACTCAACTCATCTTCATGCATAATGAGAACTTCAGAAATGTGAAGTTGGATTCCCAAAAGTGAAGTCACTAATTATTTTATTTAATAAAGGGCCAATTCTTTTATAAATTTTATTTTCTACATCAGACGTTATAAAATTTAAGTACCAATAATTTCAGGTGATCATGTGATAACTGTGATATCCAAACCAAAACAACAATCAAACCCAGGCCAATTCGCCGTGTTCTTATATAATTATAAGATCTTCATTTCTGTTTCAACTCCGGTAGGATACAAGGTCTTTTGGCCGAGAATACGAAGACGCTTAAGAAGCATTCCCCTCCGAAAAACATTGTTGCTCCTTGCTCAACGATTGATGCATCCGAGCACCCGAACCATTTCTTGAACTCGGCGGTAAACTTGTCGATTAACTACAGGAAGTGATCTGAGTATAATTCCGTTGCCAGCAGGACAAAGCAAGTATTTCAATGATCACTAAACATGAAGTTAACAGATGTTTCTCACCCTCCATCCTAACAAGAGTTGAGCGGTCGGAGGATGATAGAATCCACAAACATCTAAACAATTTCAACAAGAAAGTTTATACTCCCAAAAGATAAAATGATGACATATCATATCACTAACAGGTTAAACAAGGAGAGTAGAAGAAATGAACGAAGGAAATTTATGATAGCCAACCAGAATCTCATTTAAAGAAGAACAGCATGTGAGAACTCAAACCACGAAGAAGATACAGCTCCTCGGTAAGATCCATTTAATTGACTCTAAAGTACACAGCCAATGATAACAGATGAATGGTTCATCCTGATAACCAAACTGCCTTTAACCAAATTAACCATGTAAACAATTATGTCCTTCGATTCTCAGTAATAAAAATTTGCTAAAATGTAACTCAACGAGAATCAAACAAACAAAAAAAACTGGTCAAGCAGAACTGATCAAAATGCTTCTTGGTGACTGCCATCCAAATGGAAGCAGCTCTCTGACCCCGTTAAGAAGATGTCGCTGCTGTAGCCCTCCTCCTTGGAGTTGCTTCAGTTCCTAAAAGAGAAAATCCACATGATTTATAAGAATACCAATAAGAGAAACTGAAACCAAAATATTTCAGCTGATATTAAAGTTTCGAGTAATTATAGCCAGTGACCACATAAAACAAGTTACAAGGTTAATATGAGCCCATCACGAAAGAGTTGAACAATGACCAAAATGAGCAAAAGACCAAAAGAAATTTAAAGATAAAAGATAAATAAGCCACTGGCCCTTTGTTATATAGGCATAAATGCCGAGCTAAATTGATCGACATACATAGGCCTTGTATGCTAAAAATCAACACAATGATCTGATTCTAGCTTTTGCAGCATACATAAATATATCTTGATGTCTTCATTCAAAAGGGTAATACCTTCTCTGAAATTGCTCTTGAACCTTCGAGGCAAGTGACGGAGATACCTCATCCTTCCTGTGCCTGTTGTCTTTCTTCTTATGGCCTTCACGCTCCAATTATCTGTTACATAATAGATATATAGAATGTTTGTCACTGACAAAAACCACTTCACAGCAAGGTCAAGTGCCAAGTTATCCAATCAATGAAGATGAAAGTACTAAAACTGCCAAAAATTGCTGGGAGTAAGCCAATGGATTTGGGCCAAAGCATCAGTCATCACAGTGTCTCCTTAATAAGACAAAAGGTAGCCCAGAATATGTCATGACAGAGAAAAATATAGGAACAATTGACAGAGTATTTTGTTGCATTATTTTATTGCACAATTTTAGTACAAATTACTATTCTAGTGGTCTACATATTCTGCACGAAAACAGATCATCAATAATTGATCAAACATGTTCTCAATTTACGTTTTTCCTAGATTTTTTTCTTATTTAGCCCCAAATTTTAACTCATTCTACCTTTTTCTTTATTGCTTTCAGAGGCCTCACAGACAACTATTACATCTCAGCAAAAAATAAATAAATAAATGAAATAAAAGTGGGAGTACAAATATTAATCCATACGCAGAATAAGGAAAATTTTTTAAAAAAGGAGAAATTAATTCCCCATCCTCCCGACGACTGTGGTATAATAGAACGTTCTTATTGAATGGAACTGCTATTTCCGGTCCAAACATTTAGCTAATCCTAATTTCCCTAATAGCGATTTTTATTTTTTAAGATTCCAAACATGCCCCAAGAATAAGATTTTAACAGTTGAAATGTGGATATAGAATTCTTGCTATCCCCTGGCCGATTGCGATTCAAACAAGACTCAGTCAAAAGCAATAAAGTGGGGAGGATTCTTCCTTACGGACCTTCTTTACCTCATATTTTATAAAGAGAACCAAAAGGGAAAGAAAAGATTTAGCAAACATAGAAGAAGAGAATTTGCCCACTTCAATTGTTGAAATAAGTTTCCATAAAAAATCTCTACTGGCCAAAAATTCTTTGAATCGCAATTGGCCAGGATATCGGGATCTCGGCAATCGGTATTTCAACTTGGAGAAGAATACAAAAGAAGCAAGTCGGCCAGGGTATAGCAGGATCTCGACAATCGGCCAAGGGATAGCGGGATAAGTTTGCATAAAAAACTACTTTTGATCGAGTCTTCTTTGATTGCAGGAATTTTGTGCCACATTTCAACTGTTAAAATATTGTTTGTGGGGCATCTTCAAAATTTTAAAAAATGAAAATCACTATTAGGGACCGAAAATTAGGATTACCAGAATGTCTGGACCAAAAATAGCAGTTTCGATCAATAAGTTCTTTCTGTTATACCACAATCATCCAGAGGATGGGGAATTGATTTTTCTAAAAAATTATATATCACAAGCCCTCTGAACCGGTTGTTATAAAACCGGTCAATAGAGACTAAAAGTTAAAGTCCGCTCCCAAAAAAAAAAAAAAGGAACCAGCGTGGGGCAACAATCATTTCATCCAATATTTCATTCTCTTCACACAGTAGCATGCGTTGCACATCTCATGCCCTTGTGACCATTGCCCAGAACCGCCGCCGCTTAAACAGTTTGCCCCTTTTAAATGCTCCTTTTAAATGATAGAACGCTTTATTGAAAAAATTAACAGCTAGAGAGATTTAAACACTCATACCACCTTCAAAGAAAGCGCTAAATTTACTAAATCGAGGCAAAATTACAGAGAAATTACGCACAAATTTTATAAAGATAAAACAGCCCCCATCAGTCTGCGGAAATTATCCAATTTTTTGCATTAGAGAAGAAAACAGAATTTCGTGTTGAGATTTCGTCGATTTTCCAACAAAGAAACTTCACCAAATCCATCAGATCCATGAGTTGCTGATAAGACATCAACATAACTAGTACATGCCCTAAACAATATCTTAATCCGCTAAAAAACTCAAAAAAATAAAAAGAGCCAAAAAAAAAGAAAAGCATCAAAAGATTGCGATTAGATCGGTGAGAGCATTTACACTTGCGGATTCGAGCAGAGGGGTATCCACAGGAGGCGCAACGGCTCTTCTGGAGGTGGAAGCTCCTGCGGCCGCACCTCACGCAGAGCGTGTGGGTCTTGTTCCTCCTCTTCCCGAAGCTCCCCGTGCCTTTCCCCTGCCATCAAACCAAACAGAAAAAGTATAAGCCGCCGCTCAGAGCAAGCATTAGCGAAACACCGAGAGGAATCCCCATGGGATCGGCTTTACCATTTTAGAACGGCGTTCTTCCCGGTCGCACCTACTGAGATTGGCTCGGCGGCGGACGCGAGAATGAGAAAGACAAGCGCGCACTCACCAAAACCCTAGCCGGCGACTCGGAGCACCGCATCTTATAGCCTTTTGTGTTGTACTGTTGCCCTCTATCTTTGGGAAAATTACAGTAACGCTTTGTCAAATCCAATGGCAATGATTTGAGATCAACGGAGAAGCAAATTCTAGCCGTTAATGGAACCGTACAAGGAGGAACCAAGGTTCGTCATACAAGGGTGATAACGGCAGTTAATAGTCCAGGTTTGTACCAATACTGTTTGAGATTAAAAAATATGCTGCAATAAGAATAATGCTCGAAAATAAAAAATAAAACATAATGGTCAATAAAAAATATTTTGTAATTGTTGATTGAGTAACAAATCATTTTCTTTTCTACTTTAGAAATTTAAAATCATAAATATTAATTTTTATGGATGAATACCAAAAATGTTACATAATGATCATTACTGTTAATATATAATGACCATTGTAGTAAAATGGCAATCAAATATTTCTTATTATTTGAAGTTACTCCTATAGCACGTGAATGAGTGTGGTTTGATAATGAATTTTAGGAGGTGGAAAATACCTCGAAAACTCTCCCTATAGTTGTAAGGATGATATTATATATTTAGTTGAGTCATATAATAGTCTATTTCCAATGTCAACAAAAAAAAATTAAAACTATTTTTCAATGATCATCATTCAAAGCTATATCATAAATATTTTCATGAATGATCATTATCGAATGAACTTAGATCTCATTTCAAAGAAGACAAGATGTTCTAAGATCTTGATCAATGCATGGAGTCTACAATATGTTGATATAAATAGCTCTCCAATATCATTCTCAAGTATTGATTTTGTATTTGACCTGTGATGTAATAAAACAAAAAGTGGAGCTCGTGCATTTATGGTTTATGTTCTTTTGAAATAAAAGAAAAAAATTAATCTATATGTCATTATGAAAAATTATAAAATTCATGTCCAATTATTTGATTATTTTATTTTTAGTTGATCTCATCTCTTTTTAGTTTTATCCCACCAAATTCTTTCGAATCATTAACAAATATCAAAAAAATATTTATAGATTGTATTTACAGATGTTCCTGTACTAATCTTAAAAAAAGAAAATGATTAGAACACTACAATAGCTACATTTAGAACAAAAATTCAAAGTAAAATTTAATTTCTTTGATTGTGTTTCACTTTAGAATAAATGTTTCATAGGTTGTGTATGCAACCACGTATCGCGTAATTTATCTGCACATTCTTACAAAATGAAAATTGGGAGGGTTATGAGATCCAAGGAATCTATCATCCAAGCAAGAAGCATCAACCTCAAGTATATCATAAAGTTATCGGATTGTGACATTATACAAATTTAACCATGCTTGACAACCTATTGGTGCAGATGGAAGAAGAAAAATTGATTAGGCTGCCGATGAGCCATGCCAGACTCAACAACTTGAAAATGCCCTTGAAAAAACAAAACAAAAAAAAAGAGAAGGGCGCAGGGGAAGGGAGACGGTGAAGAAGTTTTACCAGCTAAAAAAAAGAAGAAGAAGTTTTACCAAACCTGGCTAAAATTAAGCTTAAACTAGCTTAACCTGCTCTAGCTCTTTAAGATCCCAATGAAAAGAGAAGCTGCCATGAGGCTGAGTTATTTTTTTGCAAAATAAAACCACCTCTACTCAATGTGAGTGGGATTTGATTATCAAATTCTTTGGTTATTTTTTTAGTAGGCTTTGGATTTCCTACAACACCAAGTTTGGGATATAATAGTCATTTGCATATAACCCGCGTAATGCATGGGATGTAGTTTTTTCTTTTTTCAACTATTATTGAATAGAGTATAGAATAGATAACAAAATTAGAATAAAAGTCAATAGATACAAGAGCCCAATTATTTTCTAAAATAAATTTTGATGTTAATATTGTGATATTATAATACCATACAAATTTCTAATAGTGAATGTATATCTATCAATGTAGTAAAATAATATATTATTATAAAAAATAAGATCATGATCCAACCTGTATATCATAAAAAAAGGAAAGTATTGCATTTAGGAGTTATTTAAATACATTACAGCGGGACCATTAATGATCATACCTTCATTTTTAAGTAAGATCATGATTGTAAAAATGTAATAGAGTTGAGCAAAATATTAGGGTAATCTAATGAGTGACTTAGGACATGGGTAGGGTACAACATTAATGAAAAATATTTTTCACTAGTATCAGCATACATTAAGCAAATATAGTCATTAATAATAAATTTTTATATTTAATAAAGTCTAATGAGCTAATAAATTTTTATTGATGATAATATATCCAAATATAAAAATTTATTAATAATGTTATTAAATGGATGTCTACATGGCAAATGGAGAGCTTGCACAAGTAGAATCTCCCTTTCCGTGTGTGTGTAAAAAATAGATGCACGCCAAATAATATTTAAAATATAAGTACAAGCAAAGAAAAATTATAGCAAGCAGACTTGCCCATGACATGGATGATTATGCCAAAAAAAAAAAAAGCTTTCACAAGCTAGTCATGGCACACAACTATCAATCATGCTTGCCCTTATTTTATTAACAAAAATATTTTTAGCCAAAATTTATTCAAAAATACAACCAAACTAAAATAATAATAACTTATATTATTATTATTATTATATAATTTTTAGCTAGCTTTTTCGAGCAAAATTTTGGTACAGATCCATTTTTTATAAGTTAGGATATCATAAAAAAACTATATGGAGGATATTTTAGTTAATTATGCTAGTACAATCAAAATAATCAAACATCCTAGTATTTGCATTTCAAAATTATTAGCAAGAAACTGATATAACTATATTTAAATTTTAAGCCAAACTCTTGCAAAACACTTTTGTTTTGGGACTGCTTGCCCCTCCCTCTTCCCCGGTCGGTTCCCCATTAAGGCATTGCCATCTCTAAATGCGCCAGGCTCGGATTGGGTGTGCTCGGGCTCGATTTACGTCGGGCCCATTTGGCCATGGACCCAGAAAAACAAAAACGAAAGAAAAAAAAGCCCAACCTACCAAAGAATTTATCCGTGTCTAAGTCCAAAATCCGACCCGCCTTGGGTTCAAACGAAGTGTTGGGGGAAAAGTTAGAAGGGCAACGGAGCCCCGCCGAATGCCCCTCCGAGCAGGGAGCGTCCGAGCAGGGAGCGTCCGAGCAGCAAGCGCCCGCCGAGC
>JAOXJJ010001055.1:0-13937 GCA_025769935.1 Phoenix roebelenii | reverse complement strand
ATTCAATCTAGTATTTCAGGCATATATTTGTATATTCTCAATTAAGTGCCTCAAGCTTTGGTTCAAAATAAGTTGGATAAGTATTGAACCCTATTTGAACCAAGGGTTGACTCTCGAGTCGACTCTGGAAGATTACGAGTCGACTCCAAATGGTTCAGAGTTTCTGGCACGAGCTCGAGTCAACTCCAATACTATACAAGTCGACTCCGCCTAAGAACAGAAAGAAAGACAGAAAGATGATTTTCAGACTCTGTCAGCGAGTCGACACCTGAAGGCTTCGAGTCGACTCCAATATTTGGCAAGTCGACTCTCTACAGATTCAAGTCAACTCCAAGGAGTAACAGACAGAAAGACGGAGAGATATTTTCTAGACCCTATTACCGAGTCGACTCCAGAAGGATGCGAGTCGACTCCAATATTTGGCGAGTCGACTCCTAATCATGCCAGAGTCGACTCTCAGAGGAAAGCGGACTGAAAGGCAAAGAACCAAACTCTGTAACCTTGTGAACGAGTCGACTCCAACATTTCAGAGTCGACCCCCAAGTCAGCCAAGTCGACTCCAACAGAGTGTGAGTCGACTTCGAGGCAGCTCAGATCAACAGACAGAGGACTGGTTTCTCGAGCTCTAGGAGCCGAGTCGACTCCAAGAGGACCCAAGTCGACTCGAGAAAGAAATGCATATAAATGGATCTCTAAAATTCTGAGAACGAGCCGTCTCCAAAATGCGGAGTCATCTCCAGACTGTAATCCTAGAGATTATAGTGAAATCCCAAGTGCGGCTTGGGGAGTAGACGTAGGAGCAAGAGTTGGCTCCAAACCACTATAAAACTTCTTTGTGTTTGTATTGTTTATTTCTCTCTTCTACTCTCCTTGTCAAGTAATCTATTTAACCTGCTTGCATCAGTTTTAATCAATTACTAATTAAGTTTTTAATTTGACAATAATTAATTAAAACCCAATTCATCCTCCCCTCTTGGGTTGTCTCCTTGGGCAACAAGGGCCTTGATCTCATTCTTAAGCTGCTGTCAATCTTTGGTATTATAGCTGAAGTTTTGATAGAACTTGCAGAATTTATCTTTATCCTTCTTGGCGACTTCCTTCATCTTCTGAGGCGATTTCACATAGCCTTGATCCTTTATCTTCATTAAGATCTATATTCGAGGAGTATTAAGAGGCATGTACCTCTCAAACTGTCGAGTTGGACTCCTCGGACAATGGAGACTTTAGCGGCCCATCGTTTACTTCCTCCTGGGCTCGTCCTTATTCTTTTGAGTATGTTTACTCTTTTTTTTTGCTAGGCTTGTTCCTGGCCGACTCTTGCAGAGATATCATAGCTTTTTCTACATCTGTATATTTCTCAACTTGGCAAGGAGTTTCCAATAGCTTCTGGAGAATCTCTTCTCGAGAAAAAAGAGGAACCGAGAAGTCTTCAACCCATGTTTCAATGTGAAGACCACGACCAAGTGGTTCAAGTCATGCACTTCTAGAGCCACCGTGTTGAAGCAGTTAACATAGTCCCAGAGGGACTTTCCATCCTGTTGCGCGATAGGAACAGACACTCTAAATCTTTCCTCTGCCAGTGGATGTTGATAAAGTGTACCATGAGTGAATCAAGTTTGGTTGCAGCCCAATGTACCACAATCAAGCTATCTTTTGGAGAGTAGCTAAGAAAGCTCGGAAAAGAACTACATCGGTGGCCTCCTGGAGCATCATGAGAGCCCTAAAACTCTCTAAATGGTCTTGGAGAGCAGTAGTCCCATCATAGATCTCCAGTGAGGGCATCTTGAAACAAGGAGGAAGGGGTTCCTCCATAATCATCCCCCAGAACGGAGAGTTTGTTGTCAACATCATCCTCGAGCTCAACATTGTGAGCTCTCAAAGCCTCAAGGCGTCGATCCATTTCCTCATATGGTCGAGATCGACCTTCCTCCTGAAAATTCTCTCTGGTTAGTGATGGGATGAATATCATGGCGTCAATCCCTCTCAGGACTAGGAGCTTAGGGATCGGTGCCTTCTCTCTTGTACTGTGCTCCGTGGGCGAGTAATGACTATGTCAAGCCCATCCTTGACTCCGAGGATGGGAATGATGACTCAACTGTACCATGCCCTCTGGTCTTCTGGTGCGCAAGTATGTTGCAACAGCTATTGCAGCTGCAATTGCAACTATTGGTGGTGGTTAGAAACTCTTTATTGTAGGTTTTGGACAATGGTGGTCAATGCCTGAACATGTTACATAAGCAAACAGAACCGCTCAACGGTGATCGGTGGGCTTAGCTATGGCTCCTGTGGGTCTGGCTGTGGCTCCTATGGAGAAGGAACCCTCTAAGGGCTCTGCAAAGAGCCATCGAACTCCAACGATGCATCTTGTTGGGCAGGTGTGGCCGCCACTTGCATTCTCCTTGACTTCATGGTTGTATGTCACCGACTTGATTGATTAGACCTTCAAAGATGAGATCAGAAACCTTCCTTTAGTGCCAATCTATTACTGTTGGGAACTAACCCGATGCAGGTGTCGAGTTAATGGGTCGTTGGAGATCTTAGTTCATCCACCATTTGGATCGAAAAGATTTGATGGGATCATTGCATACCTCCGCGGCGATGATTCGAAGGTTGTTGCACTCTATTGGTGGAGATCCTGATGTAGAGCTCTTCCAAATCAGCATTGGATGGCAGAGGCACTGCTTCGACCATCGCTCCGACGCTGGCTTTGATTTGAAACAACAAGAAAAAAAAAAGTCTATCTACCGAAGCATGTCTAGTGGAGGGACCCTTCAATGCCTAAATAAAATACGACTCTCGGAAAACAAGAGAAGACTTAAAAGGGGTAGAGATGCAGTGTAAGAGAGTTGCAAAAGAACTTACAAGGAGGATCCCCGGAAATGCAATATATAGGTGAGGGCCTAATCCCACTACCGAGTTATTTAGGGTTATACGCAGGTTGATATGATAATAAGCCACATATCCCAGTCATAAATCATGCACGTGCTTCTCGGTCACTGTAATTTGCTTGATAACTAATTATCACACCTTTCAATTATTCTATTTACATAATAAAATATAAATCGTTAAATGTGCTATACAAGGTCTAAATTGCCTCTGTAACAAATATCACACCTTTAGATAATACCTTTCAATCATTCGATTTACACAATAAAATATAAACTATTAAATATATTCAAGGTCTAAAATGCCCATGTACAAGAAAATAATATTTTTGAAAACTTTTTTGGCCATGCACTAAGCTCTCTCAACTATATAATCCTAATAATACAATACAATTTGGTTACTTTGGGACTAGATATATCCAAGCAGCCTTCAAAACATATGATTTTTTATACCAAAACATTATAAGCCTTTTACATCATAAATGATAATTTGAATTTTCAATTTGCAACTCAGATCATTAAATATTATTATGAGTGTAAACTACTCTCTTGACATCCCATTTGTATTATAACCGTATTCTCATGTCCAAGTTGTATCATATGCTATATTCTTAAAATTTTCTTCAGTAGTGTGACTATACATTCCTTAGATGTGCATGCAAGAGTTGTTGCCCGTCAAAATGAGAAAGAATTTATTGTATTGCCTTGTGCCAAGAAAAAATGCTTGTCAAATGGCACAAATAAGACCTCAAGAGTTGTTCCCTAACCATAAATAAGTAGTTGGTGTAGATGAGCAACTTTTGTGTTTTGTGGGCACTATCAATGATATATTGCAGGACATCAATTGTTCAAGCTTTACATGACAAACTATGGTTAGTCACATAATCGGCTTAAAAATTTGTAAGATCTCCAAGTGAGCCCAAATGGCACATTCCTATCTTCGTACTGCAATCCATGTGCATGTTCCTCTCACGCATTACTTTTTGCATTCGTATCACTTTGTGCGTTATTGCCCGTGAACCGTGCTTGAAGTGTGGGGAACGTACTACTAACATTTTTATAAGCATTTTGGTACAAATGAACCATCCTTTATTGCTGCAAAAGGGGCGGATTGACCCATGATATGGCCCTACCCGACCTGACCTGCTTAGATCCGACCCGGCCCATTTTAGAGGACCCATGAGATCAGATCGGATCCTAAAATTAGACCTGTTCAATTTTCTGGATCGAATATGGATTTATTGAATTCATATCCGATTTGACTCGACCCATTTAAAATTTCGGTAATTTTGGATTTTTAATTCTACGACCCGATCCGACCCAAATCTATAAAATTATTTGGGCCCGCGGGCCACAATCCGTAGGGGTGCAAATAAATTCTGACGCCCTGGATGGGTTGACCCGACTCGAATCCAAAGCGAACCCAAATTTTTTAGATTGGGTCTGGCTTATATACTGACCCGACCCGACCCGAATGACTCGTTAGGTTAAAAATTATAACGGTGGACCCGATTCGACCTAACCCGATCTTTTATTGGCTTTAGTTTGGGTTTAAAATTAAAACTCGAATAAAAAACCAGGTTGGGTCGGGTCATGAGCCCATTTGCACCCTACCATTATTACAGCAGGCTCACTAATATTTGTGGGTCATTTGAGGGTCCATTTGGAAAGGATAGGGATGGGGTAACAAACCTAGTTCTTGGCCACTGTTTGGCTGGTTGAACTATGGGACAATAGAATGGTGGGAAGTGGTTAATCATGTAATAAAAAACATTTTTTTTTTTGCATTAATACTCTTATAAAGAATTTTTTTGCATTAATATTTGTATTTGTACTCACATAAAATGTTGTTTTTGCACATATAACCCTAATATAACGTTTCTACTAACATCAAAACCATATTTATTTTAATTAAAAATTAATTAGAATTCTGAAATTACTTTTTTATCCCTAAAATAGCTAATGGGTCTCGCCGGGAAATCCGATCCGCTTGCGATTATCTTCTTCCCCATGATGCTCTATTTCTCCGATCCCTAAAGCCCCAGTATTATATAGAAAAAAAACTATTTCCTAATCTCCCTCGATTCGATTCTCCACCGCCGGCAACTCTTTTCCCCCTCTTCCCTAACCATTTCCTCGCCATTCATCATCCGAGTCCATCTCGCTGCCAATCCTTTTCCTTTGTTGTCATTGTTCTGTTCCCTTTGCCACGGATCTACTTGCCACACTTCCTTCTTGTTTTTTTTTTGCTTAAGCGGGCATTTCACACATCACAAGTACAAATACAGCCAATAGAAAAAACAAAAGGTTCCGAAGTGCTCCGGGCTTCTCTCCCTTCCCAATTCATAGGGTGCCTCCTGAATGGGGCGCTATATAAGCCGCCACCCAATCCGCCATCCTATTAGCCTCACGATATACATGCATAACCTGAAATGTAACGCCCTCTCTTACCATCATCCAAATGTCGCGAAGCAGAGGATGAACTTCTTCGGCACTGCCTGGGCCTCTACAGACCAAACCGATCACCATGGTCAAATCACCCTCTAGTAGAACTGAACTTGCTTGAAGCATCCGTCGCGCATAATGTATGCCCATCCAGGCTGCCTGCAGCTCTGCCTAGGAACCGAGATATCAAAATCTGACAACCCTCTGCTACCTCCGCCCTAGAGCTCGGACCCCTGATGAAAAATCCAGCCCCTCCCCTCCTACCTCCATTCAAGACTGAGCCATCAAAATTGACCTTGAGGAAGCTCGGAGGTGGTAGCTCCCAGATAAAGAATACCCTATGTGGAGTTGTCGAAGTAGTGTGGGGGCCCCAGATGTCTTAAGCTGTCAAAGGTTTATGATCTAGGCCTGCATGGACGATCTCTATTGCTTGTGCTCGAGCCCGTTCCATCACGAACCATGGGGACAGACTGAGCTCACCAAATATCCAAGCGTTTCTGACCAGCCATACTTGATAAGCTGTACAAGTCACCCTAATAGCCACGCTATGCATCTAGGGGATACTAGACCATCGTCGAACCTCCTCCAGAAAATAGTCCCTCTAGCTCCAAACGTCCCCCGGAATCCCAAACAGACTCCAAGCACCCCTCGTCCCCCCACACTGGAATAGCACATGATCCATCGACTCGTCCACCCCACAATTCAGGCATAGGGGGACCTGCTCACTCGTCTACTCAATATTGAGCTCGTTGGCAGACGCTCTCAAACCACCTTTCAAAGAAAAAGAGCAACCCTCTGATGTAGCCCAAACCCCCACATCCAGCCACAGTCCATGCCCGGCTCTGACTCCCGCTGAAGAGCCTGGGAAACATCACCAATCCTGACTCTGGCTCCCTTCCCTTCACCGAAGATCAGCCTCACCATTCCTCCCGAAGAAGAATAGAGGGCTTTGTCTACGCATCTTCACTAAAAGATTAAATCAAAGTGATCCTCTGTTCTGCTTTGTCTACCCGTCTCCTCGCCGTTGAAGCTCTCCGTGGACTTGATATCGATCTTCCAAATCTCCCTTTTTGCCTACCCATCTTGGCTGCTGGAGCTGTTCCAAAGCTCTAGTATCTGGGGATTGATACGATTGGTGGACTCCAAGTAAAATACCTATTACTTTCAAGTTAAAACCATATTACTGCAATGGTTATGCCAAACATTAAACTTATTATATTTCCTTCAAGGTTATGTTTGGCTATGTTGTCTATTGTTTAAGTTTTTCTTCTGCTCAATTGAACCCTCTACTATACCAGAAAAAAAAAGAAATATTGCTGTAAGTGTTAGAAAAATAATAATAATTTTCTGCAGCTGATTTTATTTCATTCCAATTTCTCATTATGAACCATTAAAGTTTTGCTTCTTGGTTTCTAACCGCATACCCATATACCTTATTGAATGGTAAGAGAGGTGAAGTGTCACCCATTTTTTTATTGCTGAAATGGAGTATGGCTATGTAGTACTTACAATGAAGTGGTCAATCTCTTATGCCTTCTTGCTTTTAATTGTTACTAATCATTTTGGACGAAGTGCTTCCTGCAGGCCCAGTAAACAAATTTGTTATAACAAATTGTTAAAAAAAAAAATCACTTCAACGTAATCTTGTAATGATTTTTAGTTTCATGGATAAAATATATTATTTAGAAAATTAGGGTAAAGGGATGATAAGTTCTGAACATATTAACTCCATACTTCTACATCATATAAATAGCCATTTTTAATTTTATCTCTATATTTTTTGTAGTTTTGATTACATGACTTGCTAAAAGCATTATTCTTCCTTTTCTTTTTTATTTATTTGTATAGTTCTGGTTGATAAGTACTCTGTAGTATAATTTATATCATGCATATTTATTTGTTTTATATATAGGCTTTTTTTTTGTACAGCAGCGGCTCACACACAACGGGTATAGATGGAGCCCATAAGATCAAAAAGGATAAGAGAATACAAAGATGATGGAACCAATGATAGGTTGTCCCAAGTGAAACCCTCATAGTGATGAGCTACGAAGGATGCCACATAGTCAGCCGCACTGTTAGTCTCTCTGTAGGCGTGAGTGACCCAGTGGGAGGAATACTCACCCAAAAGTCGATGGATATCATGAATCAATTGCAACCCACCGGCATCATTGTCCGAATCTTGAATCTAGTCGATCACCATAACCGAGTCCCCCTCAAGGATAATGCGATCCACCCTCAGCACATGCCTCGCGTAAAAGACGCCCTCCCACGCCGCTCTGGCCTCCACCCCGATCACCGTCTACTCAAAGATCTGACGCCCCCCGGCCGCCACCAATCAGGCCTCCTGATCTCTGATGACAAACTCTATACCTCCGATGCCTCCAATCTCTCTAACACCGCCGTCGAAGTTCGCCTTGAGAAAGTCAATGGGTGGGGGCTCCCAGAATATGGATATAGTCCTAGGTACTACAAGAGCAGAATGAGAGCCTCAGATTCTTCCAGCCAACCCGCAGAAAAGTTAAGAAATTCTCTGTCGACGTCCACCTCTATGTCAGACCGGAGGAATCTGCTGAGCACTCCCAATTCTGAATCGCACGCGAACATCCAAAACGAACGCGGAAGATGAAGTCCTCCTCTTTGCAAGTCCCACACTCCGAAAAAATACCAACCTCGCGCTGTAATAGTACTCCTCTAGTCGGTAGGTATCCCCGGGCCACCTTCCACACAAACAAGGCCACCCGATGGTGAGTACGCATCTGCCAAATCTATCCCGCCTCAAACTGCTGAGTCGACTCCCTCCTAATCAGCATCAATAGATCTCTGGTCCTCACCTCCAGCCTACCCGTCCGGCCCTACACCCTTCTATCCTCCACAGCACCCGTCAGTAGCAGTATAGCCAAAACCCGCCCGGCCACTTACTCACCAAAGACCCGTTGAACCATGGCCTCGTCCTAGCATCGCTCACCTGAAAGAATCAGGTCACCTACAGTGTGGCCCTCCAGCTTCCCGGGGTCAAGCATGGTAGGCCACCTACAGAAAGGTAGATCAGCCACCCAGCAGTCTCCCAAGACATCTACCGCTCATCCGTCGTCAATCTCCCATCTAATCTCCGGAAGCCTAATAGTAGCACGAGAGCATATCCCCCTCCATATATAAGAGCTATGCCTCCCCACTCGGAATACTACCAGATCTGTCGGGTCTCCGTACTTGGCTCTCAACAAGAAACTCCATAGACTTGCCGGCTCCAATATAACTCTAACTGCCAATCTAGTAGCGAAGATCTCCCGTCTCTCAACAAAAAAGTGGATCCCCAGAACCCCACAGCTAGTCGGCTGGCATACAGTGTCCCATGCCACCAACTGTACACCTCTGCTACTACCCTATCTTCTCCAGATGAAGTCCCGAAATAGGCGCTCGATATGCTGTAGCACACTGATGGGAATCAAGGTATTGGACAGAAGGTACACCAGGATCGAGCTGAGTATTGACCACACCAGTGTGATCCTCCCCATCATGGACAAGGTACTCATCTACCAGCCCTCCAACCTTCGCCTGATGCACTGCTCCAAAGGAAGACAGTCCCCCCTACGAAGATGGAGGCCGGTGATCGGAACCCCCAGATACTGCATCGTACCCTTCTGCTCCTCGATCTCCAAAATCTCCATGATGGACGCCTTCAAGCCACCCTGCACCTTCAGACTGAAACATATATCAGATGTTGCCAGATTGACCTTTTGACCTGAGGCCCCACAATACTCCTCCAACACCCTCCTCAATGCTAGGGTTGATCTCCTCGTCGCCCAAGCCAACAACAAGCAATCATCTGCGAATAGTAGATGAGAGATCGAAGACGCTCTCGGTGCAGGCCTATATGCCTCTACCTCCTGTCTCTCCGTGGCTAACCGGAGTGACCTAGATAGACAATCCACATCCAAAATGACAAAGTAACGGTGACATTGGGCATCCCTGTCTCAAGCCCACCGATGACACAAAAAACTAAGATAGGGAGCCATTCACCAATAATGCAAAAAATGGGGTGAGGATACAACCTTGAATCCACCTAATCCAAAGGGGGTGGAAACCAAACCCTCCAATGACTGGGCCAAAAAATCCCACCTCATCCTATCATATGTTCTCTCCATATCCAACTTGATACCGATAAAACTCCTCCTCCCTGGCACCCTCTGAAGGTTAGATATAAACTCCTGGGCGATATCACATTGTTCGAGATGGACTGACCTCCAACAAAATATCCTTGCTCCGAGCATACAAGCCTAGGCAAGATACTCTGCATCCTTCTGACTAGAATCTTCGCCACAACCTTGTAGAGAGTGGTGCACAGACTGATCGGCCGAAAGTGACTAAGCTGCAAAGGATCCTGCCTCCTAGGAATCAGTGTGACGAAGGTCCTCTTCTGATCACCTGGCATTGTAGCCAAAAAGAAGAACTGCTAAATAGATGTCGATACCTCCTGTCCGACGATGTGTCAATACCTCTTGAAGAATACTGGTGGGAAGCCATCTGGTCCTGGGGCCTTGTCCTCACCCAAGGACCAAATGGCCTCCTGGACCTCCGCCTGCGTCACTAGACTAATCAACCTTGCATTCTCTGCCTCGGAGACTCTCACCTCTGGCGCCGGCACTGCTCCCCCTCCTGTGCCTCACCCCAGATCTGTCCATCTAAACTAAAAGAACTGTTGTAGTACCTATCTGATGGTGTCCGGATCCTCAGTCATCTGTCCATTCGTATCCCTGATTCTGCTCACCCTATTCTTCTGCCTCCGGATAATGGTCGATTGATGAAAGAATCTCGTATTCCAATCACCTTCTCTGATCCACTGGATGCGAGACTTCTGCCGCCAAAAAATCTTATGTTGCTTCCGAAGTGAGTGGTGCCTAGATAGCATACCTCTGAGTTCCGCCTGCTCTCCATCCGTCAACTCACCCTGATGTTCTTCCCAAGTCTGCAATCTAGAAATGGCCGCCTCTACCTCCTCCACTCTTCTGAAGATGTTCTCCACATCCTCCTTGTTCCATCTGAGCAATCAGTGCCTCGTCAACTCAAGCTTCCGGGTGACCCTGTACATGATATCCCCTCGTACCAACATCTGCCAAGCCTTCCGTACCACCTCCCACAACCATGGGTAGGCAAGCCAGAGCTGCTCAAAGCGAAATGGATTGCGAACCGGGATAGGGTGTGAAGTACTCACTAGAAGTGGGCAGTGGTCAGAGGCTATCCGAAGTAGATGCTGCACACGGAAGTCCAGAAATTGTTGGATCCATCTATCGATGGACCAGATGAGAAGGGGGGGTGGCCAGGGGGACCCCTGCTGAATCAGACTGGTGGCCTCATCCCACAATACCCTCCTCTTCTTGTAGCCTATGCTTGCATAGGCTGTCAGGAAGACCCACAGGGGTTCACTCCCCTTTGATATCACCATGACCACCTGTTGGTTGCATTTATGGAAGATGTCAATAAAATACACCGGCCAGCTGGAGATGGGCTCCTCTGTCCAAAGGTCCGCCGGCCTGTGGGGAACGCGGCCGGTCCACCGTCATGGCCGGAGAGCGGCTTCGGCTGCGAAAACCGTGCCTAGCACGGTTGGCACGGGCGCTTGGCACGACCCGTGTCCCTTAGGCCGGTGGGCCACTGTTTTCTTGGGTGGACTCCTGGCCGAGTTCAGCAGGCTAGGCACACTTCAGCAGGTCCACTACTCCCTGGGCATCCTTCGTGGCTTGGGCCCGGCCCAGCTTCTGCACGCCCTAGTCCTGGCCCAGCCCACTAAGGCGACTCAGCCGGTCTGAATCCGGTGCCGCGTCAATCGTCATGCTGTGGCTGAGTCCCTGCACCGAGCGGACTCGTCGTCTTCCTGAGCAGCGTTGGGTCGCCGCCCGCTGTCCCCTTCTCTGTCGAACCCTGACAAGACACCTTCCGTGGCTTCTGCCAGCCGTCGGTATCCATCGGCGAGACCGACGCAGTCGGACCGTTCCTTCGAGGGCTCGGCTGGGGGGGGGGGGGCTCGGATCCGAGGCCTGCTCCGGTTGGATCCCAGCTGCCTTCCTCAATTGGCCCTCCAATTCAGCATCTCCAGCCTGGCGCAGACGACTCGTGGACATCCATGGGCCGAAGACCCGCCGGCTGGTACGCCCAATCTCCTTATGTTCAGACATACCGTCCAGTTCCAACGGCTTACCAGCCACAGCAGCTATGTCGAACAAAGAGTCCTTTTTCCAGAATTCCAAGGGGAGGCATGGGAGGCGGAGCCAAACCACACTGCGGCTCACCATGTCAATGTCTGGCACAAAATCCGGCCTCCATCGCCATGAGCTGACCGGCCACCATCCACAGTCCCCCAACCAGCGCCGCATCCCGATTGGCGCCATTTTGGAAACGAGATGTCGTAAAGCCCTCTGCCATCGGAATACATTCTACTTCGTATCCCAACTTACCCCGGCGCTGAAGTTCGCGTGCCATCCACTCCGCCGGCACACGACGGCCCAAACTTCAGGCAACCACCGCTGCAGTCGCCCATGCCGAACGCGCCCTGTCCATGCAGTCCGATGGGAGCTCCAAAACCGTTGGGAAAAGTCGGTGGAGAACCTCCAACTCCTCTGCCGTTTTCCGGTGTTGGGACCACATCTGCCGCCAAGGGCCCTTCGTGCCCTCCGACGACGATGGAGTAGTTGTGTCAACGCACCGGCCCTCCGTCTCGACCCTCTCCTTCGCCGCACCAGTGACCTGGGCCGCCATCAGCACCGCCCCCTCAGTGTTCGAAAGAAATTCCCACTCAGCTGCACGACAATTGATGCAGCCCCACACACCCGCTCGCAGCTCACCTATAGTAGTTGCACTTTGCAACCCACCAGCAGCGGGCTCGTCGACCTGGCATGGGACATGTTCGACCGCAACCCAAACAAGGAGGCAAAGATGTTCTTTGATGCATCCCCTTACAAGGACGTCTCCACTTGGACGGCGATGATTTCCGGGTACGCCCAGCATGGGATGCTGGAGCACGCCAGTGGGGTGTTCGGTAAAATGCCAAAGAGGAACTCGGTCTCATGGAAAACCTAATTTGTTATCCAAACATAGGATAGGATTAGTTACTCAAGATTTTCCTCCTAATAGAATTTTATGTATAAACCTATGGGATCAAAACCCACATCCCATCATGAATTTTATTCCAAATAGGCCCTGAATGTCACGAATCCTGACCTCATGAATGGAGACCTTGCACTAGTATCCTAATTGAAATGCTTCATCTCCCGCAAAACCCTCATGAAATGGCTGTGAACAATGGTTTTATTGGAATAGCCAAGGACAAAGGTAGCATTTTTGACCCCCAATTAACTCCCCAACCCTATGTATCACACAGCCAAAGACAAGGTCTAGACCCCTTTCTGTGGAGGCTCTTTCGAAACAGTAACATGGCAGCAGTTAAAAGACTACTATTTGGTACCTAATCCTTATGTTCCACATGTCAGGTTTTGAATCTTTGTATCAAATCTATTGATCATCAAATCTATCGAGCTGATCCAATCTGAACCAGAAACAGCATACATTGCCAGCCTTACTATTTGGTACCTATTTTTTACCATTATATTACTGGAGAAGAAAGGACAGCAAGGCAAGGCAAATATCAAAGTAGATTGATAGGCTGAGATATCAATAAGCTTTTGCAAACGGACGTGCAGAATCTCTCAGAAAGCCTCAGGTTCTCTAAATTTGAGGATAATGGACAATCATGCTTCTCGATGACACAAGTCGCAAAATAATTCTATGGGTCAATATGGGACAGGTTAGGTTGCTTTGAAGGTTAGCCCAGGCCAAACACTCTGAGAGCAGTACCTAACATCCAACCCATTCCAATCTTTAACCTGAGTTCCTCAACCCAAACACAACCCGATCTCAATTTTTTGAGCTCAGGTTCTCCCTTCAGGTTGGATCAAGTTGGGTCGAGTTGTCCGAATCAGTTTAGCAAAGTCACCTATAATTACGCTTGTTCTATATAAATAATATCTAGAAGTAAAGCAAAATGAATTAGAATAGCAACATGTGAATATAATATAGATTCTAATTTTAGATAGTTAAACAAACATTAGTGAGATCTTCAAAATAGAAGACATATCTTATCTATATGTGTGTGTATAAAGAGAGAGAGAGAGAGATGAATTTGGCTACACTTGAGTGGATCTCTACTTAGATTTGCTTAAATCAATATTAGATAATGAAGATCCCACATCGATGTTCCAAGCCGTTGAATGTGATCTACTACTTTTAAACCACATACATACTAAAAATCATATGATCTGAAAACCCTAGCCTATACATCAATTGGTTAAAAGAACATACACAATTTAATGTTATTTAGACTGTTTATTAATGGACCACTTGATGCATAGATTAGGCGTCTCCAAATTGTACGATTTTTAGTATGTAAATAATAAAAAAATAGTTGATCATAACCAACATCTAAAATCATCAACATGAGACTCTAATCATCTAATCTAGACCTAATCAAATCTGAGTGAAAATTCACTCGATTGTAGCCTAGCCTAACACGCCCTCTCTCTCTCTCTCTCTCTCTCTCTCTCTCTCTCTCTCTCT
>JAOXJJ010001054.1:65794-80197 GCA_025769935.1 Phoenix roebelenii | reverse complement strand
AATTATTTTCTTTTGGTATTCCTTCAGGTAATTCTTGAAACCTGAAATTCTTTTATATAGATATACATCATTTCTCATATTTACATGGAATATTTGAAACTAATTGATAATCCAAGTGTGTTTATTGGGATAGAGCATGGAAGAAATAATATTAGTTAAAGATGAATATGAGAGAGGTGGTTACATAGATTGAACATGTTTTTTTAATATTGACAGTAATATGCTGTCAGAATATTTTCTTTGAAGTTCATCTTGCATGCGGCCTCACTAGATTGTTTATGCCCAATATCCTTTATCGAAGTGATTGACCGATTAATTGTTCTGCCTCTTTAGATGCTTGGCGAAGGTCTGTACCCCCTTGTGGAGCAACTGGAACATGATTATACAGCCAAAGTGACAGGGATGCTTCTGGAGATGGACCAGACTGAGTCCTGCATTTGTTGGAGTCTCCTCAGGCTCTGAAAGCAAAAGTTGCTGAAGCCATGGAGGTACTGAGAAATGTTGCTCAGCGGCAGCAGCAGCCCAATGCACCTACTGATCAGTTGGCTGCAGAGGAAGAAGAGAGAGAATCTCAATTCGAATAAAATCAGAGAAAGGAGAGAGAATCTTAGTCCGGATTCAATTAAAGATCTGGGTTCGGTCCCTCGTAAAGGCATAAATCAATGTATCCTGTAGAGAGAGAAGATCCTGTAGTGAGAGAAACACAATCTAAGGCTTATTGAACTTTTCGAGGTTTGGCCTATTCAGTCCAATTTGACGAAAATCGGAAAAAAGATATTTGGCTTAGGTCGATCTAAATGAATGGGCCCACGATGGATGAACAGGCCCATAATGGATGAAAGAGCCCACAATAGGTGAATGAATACGACCCAACTCGGCTGAAATAGATAAACGGCCCAACAAAGGCCCAAAAGGGTAAATGACCTGGTCCAAATGAGTAAACGACTAAACATGGCTGAACTGGGCCTAAGTTGGGCGGAGCCCAAGATGGTGGAACTGAATCCAAGTTGGGCCCACAATAGAAGGGCCCAATAGAGCCCAAAGTGGTTGAAGTGGGTCCATATGTGAATAGGGCCCATATTAATGCTCATGGCCCATCATGGCCCACTATGGGTAACAGGGTTGTTCTTCATCCCGCTAAGAAAACAGGGAGGAAGGAGGAAAGAGGGGAGAGAGGAAAGAGGAGGGGAGCTCCGGCGGTGGCCGGACCTGGGTGGCCGTCGACCTCCTTCCACCCGAGCGCAGAGGCGGCCGGAAGCCGCCGCGGGGGCCGGCGGGGAGGAAGACCGAGAACAATCTCGGTTGGGTTCGAAATAAAGATTCTAAGAATAAAAGAACAAGGAGAAGGAGAGCTCGTCGGCGAGTCTACGGAGGGAACGGATCTCGGCCAAGGGTGGTTCAGTCCGGCGGTCAAGCGGCGGATCACGGCGGCGGCGGCGGAACTCGGAGGAAGAAGCCGAATCAGGTGCTCCGGCTCAAACCCAAGAAAGGACAACGTATAGACATAGAAAAAGAAGAAGAGGAAAGCAAGCGACGCTCACCTCAGTCCGACGACATTCCGGCGGCGTTTCCGGCGAGAAATCCAGGAGGAAGAAGCTCGGAGAAGAAGGCTTGAATCTTGGCGATTTTCGGCGGCTTGGGTGGAGGAAATCAAAGGAGGGGGAGGGGAGATTTATAGGCGCGATCCTAGAGTTCGAATCGAACTCGGATCGCCCCATGGGAGTCCTCGATCCCGCCGGATTCGGGGGAGGAAGAAGACTACCAGTCGGGGTCTTCTTCCCCGTCTCCCCCACGGCCAAGCATGGGTCGACCATGGCCCTGGCCTATTCGGGCCGGCCCACGAGCCTAATTTTTTTTTTTTTTTTTTGTATATTACACTATATCCTAAATCTTAAATCCTAAATCTTAATCCCCAAATCTGATAAACTCTAAATTCTGAATCCTAACTCCTAAAACTCTAAATTCTAAATTTTAAATCTTAAATTTTAAATTCTAAATTCTAAATTTTAAATTCTAAATTGTAAAATCTCTAAAACTCTAAATCCTAAATTCTAAATCCTAAATTCTAAACTTTAATATTTTAAAATATTATGTTTTAGATTATAAATTCTAAACTCTAAAACACTAAACTTCTAAATTCTAATCCCTAAATCCTCAACCTCGAATCTCTGAATCTCTAAATCTCAGCTCCTAAACACTAAATCCTAGCCACAGCCGCATCCGCCTCCCATCTTTTCGGCCGTCACACGATTGGAGGGGAGTCCAACTCTTTCCCACCTTGCCGAAGGGCTGGATCAGGCGTGAGGGGGCATGCGAATATGCCGCTTCTGCGTTGCTGTTTCCCGTATAAATACAGTAGCCGCTGCTGCTCCTTCCCTCCATCTCCCCCTCCATCTCCGTCTCCATATCCATCCACTGTCTCGTTCGCTCCTCTCCCTCTGCAACATCTCCGCAGCCGCCGTCCACACCGGCCTCTGCGTCCACTCTTCTCTCTCGAATCAGAAATCCCCGACGACGATGATAATGACATTGGTCGAAGCAACCGAGGCCATGGGATCCCACCGCGACCCAGGTGAGCCTCCACCTGTTCTCTACTACATGATTTCTAATTCAAATCCTAGCTTCTTTGTTTTAGCTTAAAATGGCGTGGCAAAAGGAAAATCTTTTGTTGTTTCTCTTTACTCCCATTGTTGCAGAGAGCCGCGCCAAGTACTTGTGGAGAGACGCCGAGACGGCACGGCTAAGAGGTGGGTACCTGAAGACGGTATTTGCTGGACTTGCCAGTGGATATGAGGGAGAGCGGAGTACATGCCATGGACCGGAAATTCAACAAGGAAGGAGGGAAAGAAAAGGGACAGAGAGAGAATAGAAACTACGAGGGGGAATAACAAACCCCTTAGCAATTGCGGAAAACACATCTAAGGATCCATAGCAGATTCTCTCTCTCTCTCTCTCTCTCTCTCTCTCCATCTCTATCTTACCCCCATCCCCCTCCTCCCCTCCCTTCCTCCCTCCTTCCCCACACACACGCACGCACGCACGCACTAGTATGGTTCTGTAATCAGATTATTATGTATTTGAGGTTCTTTTTTTTCTTTGTTTTGCTTCTGCATTTGACAGATACGTGTTAGATGTTAACTCAGAACTACAAACTTACTGGAAGGGGCGCCAATCGTTGATGAATGTAATGATAGAAGAAGAACGCTTCTCCGACTTATCTTGGATTCCCGACATCTTCAAGAATTTTATATTACCTGCAGGGTTTCCAGGTAAATATAGGAACACTCTCTTTTATCAAATTTCCTTCTCGGATATGAATCTTTTGTTGACATCTGTTGGAATTCATGTTCTTAATTAATTCGCCACTATGGAGATATATAAGATGGTTTAGCATGCTAGTTGGCCTACTTGAATGGGTTAGTAGGGCATGAAACTCATACTTTGATATGCAACCATTTGTATGGCGAAGTGTATCATTAAATTGATCTTCACGAGAGGGATAGGAACCCGCTTCCGCCTACCCTTACATGGCAAACATGAAATCAGAATCAGCACTCATATAATTTAGTAAACTTTACACTTCAATTTGAATTTTGAACTTTAAGATTTTAATGATATCATCTCCTCAACACATTACCTACTTCGAGAATTTCACCATGAACTGTTTTGGGCTATCTCCTGATAAAAGTTGATATAGTATATAAATGCCATTCCTATATGTTGAAAGCAACATGCCATGATCGGGAAATGTCTGTTTGGCCACTGATTTGTTGTGGAATGCAATGGACCTCCTGCAATGCCACTGCCTGACAAAGTGATGCGAATACAAGAAAATCATGAAAAGCAATTGCTCTTCAATATTATATTTTGTGGCTGAAATGGAGTCATCATTGCATTTGAAAAAAATCAAGCATCCAGTTGTGATTAATTGATAGTGCTTACATGATTAACATGGTATTTTTTACTTGATGATTTTGATGATTTTGTCACCGTATCCTCTGCTAATTATCGATTTGCATGTATACTTGTAAGAAAATATCTCAAGAGGAGTATCTGTGTTAAGGTATCCCATCTGAGTAATCCTCCAAGATTAGTCTCAGAAGATTATCTGGAGTACATGCTATTGTAGTTCCCTACAAATGATACATACGTTTTTTGATGTTTTTGTCATTGTATCCTATGCTGTTATCAGTTTGCATATTTACTTCTAAAAAATATCTCTAGAGGAACTTCAGTGTTAATGTATCCCATTTGAAAAACCTGCCAGGATCAGTCTCAGAGGATTATCTGGATTACATGCTTTTGCAGTTCCCTACAAATGTAACAGGATGGGTCTGTCACACATTAGTAACTTCTAGTCTTTTGAAGGTATCTCATCATTATGAGTTGTTCATTTGCTCCGGAATTATTTTTCCTCTATTGAAATGCAAAGCCTCAAATGGAGAAGTCAATTAATCTTAGTGAGTTTTCAAGTATATTTCAGCATTCAAGCAGTGTCCGAGTATGGGTGCAAATCATTTTAATGACATGTCATGCCATCTTAAGTAGTCATGGTGGTGAATTTGTCACCAAAAAAAGTTTATCAGAGATTCTAGAAGCATGGATAGTTTTAAGTTGGATGAGGAAGTTCCATCATGAACTGTGGATTGGCTAAAGAGTATGTAAAGTGTTCCTAATAGTTATGCAGGCTACATGTAGTTAAATATGTATAGAGGCTGTATTTATGATGTTTCAGTGGCTCCATTATTATCTATGCTTTGTTTAAAATTGCATAACCTCTATTCCAATTTTGCTAGCCAAAATGTGTTGCTTGATCTAATTTTAAGATGATACTCAATGTTTGAAAGAGAGATAATCAATTTGTTTATTGCCCCCAAGATCATATCATAAAATAATTCAAACTGACTGCTATATATGAAGATTGCATCAGGCTGTTGGTGTAGGCTCTTCTGCAGGAACTAGTGCTGCTGCTGCTGCTGCTGCTATAAAGTAATGTTCCTAGTTCTATGTCTTAAAATTAATTTGTTGGTAGACTGTTTAAGTTTGTATTCTCAGTTCCTTTGCTACATGTTGCATAGTCTGTACATCTAAGTAACTCCAGGTTATGTCATTGTCCCAATCACTGATTCTAAATATCATTTCGTATTTCTCTATTTTAGTTGTGTTTGTTAGATTGTGTTGGTCTACTTGTTGCTATTTGTTGAATCGCATCTATCATTATTTCAATCTATTGTATTGTGCTCTTGGAGTGTTATGCTGTTTCTTTTAGGGTTTGTTTGGCCCTGCTTTAAAAAAAGTGCTTTTGTGACTTTTAAAGGAAAAAAGCATTTCTTTAAAAAAATGTGTTTGGTAACATTATCTGAAAAGTGGTTCTGCAAGAAGAAATAAGAGCTTTTTTGGAGATATTAGAAAATCTAACTTCTAGCTTTTCCTTTTATAAAGCAGAAGCAATACCAAAAATGCCCTTAATTTTTTTTTCCAGAATCTAAATATGATTTAATCATGATGGATCAAGATTTTGTTTTCTGGAAAAATGAGGCCTGCAGTAGTATATGGAAAAGATGCTTGGTACTTTGTTTTAATCTAATTGAATAATTGGTATAACATTGGGTCCCTTGATTATTATTACTAAGTCAGTTTCCCATTAAAAAAAGCTGGTAGTGTTTGATGATCTTTGGTTGGAGACATCTATATTATAGCTAGAAGTTAATAATTATGTAAAGATTCAAGTTTTAAAAAATTCAATGAGCACTAATGTATTTATTTTGGCCTTTTGCCAGATGGGTGTCAAAGGATGGCCTGGGAGCTATTGGACGTCTATTTGTTGGTAAAGGAAATCATTAAGAATCATTAGAGAAAAGTATAAAATCATTTGCTCTAGCTAAGAAATATGTGTCTATTAGGTGGGCGTTTTGGGAGTCTTTTTGATGATGACCCAAAGCAATGGCGGATGTATGCAGATATCATTGGAAGCGCTGGAAGGTTTCTCAAGGCACCTTGTCCACAAATTGACATAATTTTCATTAAATTAATGTGACCGCAATGATTAATCCACCATGCAGCATCTTTGAGCTCAGCACACAACTTTATCCAGCATATTTCCTCCCACTTGCATCCTTAGGGAATCTTGCAAAGGTATTTAAAGATGAGGGAACTTTTCTGAGAGTAAATTTGCTGTCAATTTCATGGACTTCCCTAACTACTTATTGCCTAATTTAGGAAACTATTTACAACATGATTTACTGCTTGACCACTGATATCTTTTGGGATCTAACAACTCCAAATGCTGTAACCTGTTAAAAGTAATATTATTGTAATAGCGAAAGAGGAGTTTTCTGTGATTTTTAGGCTGATAAAGCCAGTACATGTACAATATTAATAAGCTTGATATGCACTATAGACCCATTCCCTGTTAGCTTAAGCTTTTTCAGCCAAGTGGTTAGTCAACATGGTACTAGAGCTCCAATTGCTGGAGATCATGAGATCAAATGCCCCCCAAGTTAGTTATTTATTTAATTCACCAAGTTGTCATCTTGAGTTGTTCCAATTATTATCTTGATTTGCCCCCGCATGCACAGACGGGGCCACACGGGGCAAGGATGTTCAGCCTGATATACATCGTTGAACTATTCTCTATTGGCTTAAGCTTTTGAGGTTAAGTGGTTAGCTGACAAGTTTCAAGGACACACCAAAGAACCACTAAATGAACTTAATGTTGCTGTATGTATTGTATATTGCACTCTACAAAGTTGTTTGGTATCTGTGAATTTTTTCAAAACAGATTACTATAAAATTCTGTTTTTTTTGTGAAATAGTTTGGAGGAGGAGGAGGCGGGGGGGGGGGCGGGGGTGTTATATTTTCATAGAACTCATTTTTCAGGTCTTATGACATGCTGATTCTACTAAACAAGTTTTGTAAAAGCAACTAAATGAGCATTTTGGTAAAAATCATTTATTTTATGTTTTGTAGAAACCTATTTTTAGTAGAACCTGAGAGCCATACAACCCCCAGATTCTTTAGGCATTATGAAAATAGTGCGAGTTTATTAAGTAGAAGACATTAATAATTAAACATTTCTCTCCATCAGAGGAAGTGTCGTTACTGGTTTGATGTATCAATCATTTTGTTGACAATATTTGATGCTCTGCTTACAGATCATGCATTTTGAATATAGTAAAAACTTGAGCTTGACTTACCTAAAGTTCATATTTTTGATGCAATAGCTTTCTAAAGACACTTGGTTTTTTAAGCAGGCTATAGCAAGAGGGCTCAAAGACCCTTCATTTCGTGTTATCCAAAATCATTTTGCCATGTCTGCAAACCTTGGAGAGGTTGCCGCAAAGGTAATCAAAGTAAATGAACACAATTATGCATATAAAATAGTTTGATTTGTTAGATATCAAACCAACAAGTGTTCTATTTAATTGGCTTGACTTTATGAATCCTCATGAAATAATAGAGAAATATTTGAACATGACTGGTTTTAGTAATGTCTTTTTTCTCATTTCTTATTGCATCAAATTTCTCTATAAGACGAGCTTAGAATGGACAGTAACTTCTGTTATGGATTATAGGAGCTGTTCTCATGTAACAGGGACAAATTTGGCAGAGATAAAAGACTTTTCTTCTCTTAAATAACTTAATGTGCTGAGATACCAAAATTTTCAGTCAGTGGGTTTCTGTCATGGACTTTTAAGTTAGAAATTGATCTCATTCTGTTTTCGACTTGAATTTAATCTGAGATTCGTTTACGCATTCATGCATCTCGTTAATGTTTTTTAATTATCTAGAGCCATATATGATTTGAGAATATATTTGAGGATAAATGTGGTGGAACAAAGAAATGCTAAGAGATGACTATACTGGAGCACATGTAGGAATTGCATCAATTAATGGTAAGAGAATGGAGAAAAGTTAGATGTTATACATGTGATATAGAGATACAAGGGTGAGCTGAACGAGAAAAAGTAAGATGATGTACATCGAAATAACGAAACAAAGAGATCTTAACAGTATGTGAGGCTTGGTTTCTGGCTTAGTATTGGGAAGAGGAGTAGATAAAAGGGTTTAAATATCAGTATCAAGCCTCATACTGGTTTTGATACAGTAGTTGTATAGTTGGGACAGGTCAAGGTAGTCAATATCAATAAAAAAATGCAAACCAGCATGCAACCAATATGGTTGGCATCTGCCAATACACATGTGAAACCCCATGGATTGGGCCTAGTCCACTTGACCGACCTAGCCCAAAGGCCAATGGGAGGAAGACTCCAGCTGGAGTCTTCTTCTCCCCTTCCAATCGTGGTTAGAACTCCTCGATCGCGATGGGATCGGAAGTCCATCGCGATCCAGAGACCTCCGAATAAGGCCAGGAGATCTATTTATAGAGCTCCTCCTCTAAGTTCATCCGAGGTTGAGCCACCAAATCCTACCTCTTCTTTCGATTCGGGTCTCCGTCTTCCTTGATTCGTCACCGGAGAGGGAGCTGCTAGAACCCTGCGGGGACTAAGTTAAGCATTCCTCGTCCTCTTCTCTTCCTCTCTTAGTCTTTCGGCCGTGAACTACCTTGGCTATGAGCCGGCAAATCGCTGAGATTTGACCCAAAACAGAGGAGCTTGTTCGCCGCCGCCGGCCGCCGGCCTTGTTCGCTGCCGCCGGCCGCCGGCCTTGTTCGCCGCCGCCGGCCGCCGGGGTTAGCCGAGCCTACCTCGCCATCTCCTGCCACCATTAGGGTTGGCCATCGCGGCCTCCCTTGAGTTTGGTGAGAAGGGGGAATGGATCCCCTTTTTTTGGATAAGAAGAAGAGCAGGTCTCTCTCTTCTTTCTTTCTCCTCTCTCCTTCCTGCTCTCTTTCACTTTTCTCTCTCTTATTAGATTTTCTCTCTCCTACTCTCTTTTCTCTCTCTACGTACGTTCTCTCTCTTGACTCATGCCAAATATGATGTAGATTGATCTATGCCATTGACAACCAAACCCAGACCCCTGGTTGAGTCGGACTAAGATTCTTTCTCTTCCCCATCTTTTCTCTCTCTAGATTCTCTCTCTGTTAAACTCTCTCTATACTCTCTAGGATAGTTAGATCTAGTAAAAATTCTTCGTAGTCATTTTGAATTGATCTTGGTGAAAGATCCTGATCTGGAGTCGTTAGATGGCGTGTCAGCCCCTACGTTGGTCCTTGCCAATACTATTAGATTTGATCACCTCTAATCTCTGTTGAACCATCTGTGCCCTAATCCGAGCATGATTCGATAAAATCATCTTGATCGAACCGACCTGGATGTCAGACACTTCTGCTTAGTCATCCCTATGAGGATGTTGGAATTTAGGATTTCTATTTTTAAAATAATTATGATGAAATTCTGATGAAAAGTATAATTTTGGAATATTAGGCTCTGAGAAGGATTTTCGAAATTAATTAGATTTATTAGTTGGATTGCATTTGCAAGGTAAGTAATGATTTGCCTTTTCTAAATTCTTCATTTATATAATATTATTTTTATATTAAATAAATTGTTAATGAATTTTTATGTGATTTATGAATTTTACGAGATGATGATTTGAATGCAAAATAGATTTGTAAATTAGAGTAATATTTTTTGGACTATTGTTATATTTACTGTTCTTACATCATATAGGCATATTTGATTGGATTATAATATATTTATTATTTTACAAAAAGAACTTTGATGTGCATCAGATTTGGAACTCTCAGCCTGACTATATTCTAGACCCTGCCAATTGGGGGTTATGCATTGGTAATTCTGGTCAATTTCGCACGGTATAAGTGCAGTATTCTGGTCCACTCCATAGGGAATAAGTGCGGTATTCCGGCCTACTCCGCAGGATATAAGTGTGGTTCTATTTTTAGCCTAGCCACAGGGTATAAGTGTGGTTGTAGTTAAAAGCTGTTGAGTTGAATGTGATTTGTTTCAAATCAGATTTATGATTATTTATACGGATATTTGAAAGATATGGATTTCAATGGATTTGTGTTTTGAAACGAAATTGATTATGTCTTTATGCTGATTCATCGTAATTTGTATTTATATTTTATGTTATTATATGAATTGTCTAGTTAAGGTATTCATTGCTTACTGGATTGTCTAGCTCATTATACGATTTCTTACTATTTTTATAGATCCAAAGAATTAGCTCGATCCGGAGTTTTACAATAGGAAAGAGTGATTAGAAGAACTGTGGCACAAGTTATCTTAGATTAGAATTTATTTAAATTGATGTATTATCTTAAACTAATGTTGGAATTGTGAGATATTGTATGTTAAGTTAGTTACTAAAATAAAGATTGCATATTCTTAATTAAATTATTTTCACCGCCTGATTTTGATTTCATGATGAGATACCTTGCATGCTTGTGGGAGAGTTCCCTATAAGTCTGTGGCGGTTGCCGCGACCCCCGGCTCGTGATCTCGAGTCGGGGCGTGACAATTTTTATGGTACCAGAGCATCAGTGGATAAAATCTAAGGCAAAAAATCTGACATAATATGAGTGTAGGTGGGTAGACACTAGGAATATTGGGACGTACATCTATGTCAATTGCATTGTAAGCTATTTTTAAGATTTTCTATTAAGCCTTGTGATTATGTATGAAAAGGTTACTATGGAATTATGATGAAATTATTTGAGGTTTGATATATGATGGAAGGTTGGGCAATCTATAAATCAAGTTATAATTAGTTAGATTTGGATCAAAATTAAGTGCAAGAGGATTGACCATGGAATATTATCATGTATTGTGATTATTTGTTATTTAAGTGAACTTGAAAACTCAAAAATTGATATGGAGGTATTGGATCTTATTCTTATGATAAGAACTAAAGTTAAAGTTGTATTGATAAGTAGAAATATCGAAAACTTGAGGATGATATTAGAACTATGTATCTCTAAGCTTTTGAAAGTGCAAGAAAGAAAAATTGTGGACGAAACTTTTTTAGCGGGGAGAATGTGGAACCCCATGGATTGGGCCTAGTCCACTTGACCGGCCTAGCCCAAAGGCCGATGGGAGGAAGACTCCAGCTGGAGTCTTTTCCCCTTTCGATCGCAGTGAGGACTCCTCCTCGATCGTGATGAGATCGGAAGTCCATCGCGATCCAGAGACCTCCAAATAAGGCTGGGAGAAATCTATTTATAGAGCTCCTCCTCTGAGTTCATCCGAGGTCGAGCCACCAAATCCCACCTCTTCTTTCGATTCGGGTCTCCATCTTCCTTGATTCGTCGTCAGAGAGGGAGCTGCTAGAACCCCGCAGGGACTAAGGTAAGCATTCCTCGTCCTCTTCTCTTCCTCTCTTGGTCTTTCGGCTGTGAACTACTTTGGCTTTGAGCCAGGAAATCGTCGGGATTTGACCCAAAACAGAGGAGCCTGTTCGGCCCATGTTCTCTTGTTGCCGGCTTTGTTCGCCGCCGAGGTTAGCCAAGCCTACCTCGCCGTCTCCTATCACCATTGGGGCTGGCCACCGTGGCCTCCCTTGAGTTCGATCGGGAAGGAAGGGGGGACGGATCTCCTGTTTTGGAGAAGAAGAGCGGGTCTTTCTCTTCTTTCTTTCTCCTCTCTCCTCCCTGCTCTCTTTCTTTTTTCTCTTGTTGGATTTTTCTCTCCAGCTCTCTTTTTTCTCTCTACCATATTTTCTGTTTCTTGACTCATGCCAAATACAATCTAGATTGATCTATGCCATTGACGACCAAACCCAGACCCCTAGTTAAGTCGGACTAAGATTCTCTCTCTTCTCTATCTTTTCTCTCTCTAGATTCTCTTTACTGAACTTTCTCTCTCTACTCTCTCTAGGATAGTTAGATCCAGTAAGGACTCTTCATAGTAATTTTGAATTGACCTTGGTGAAAGATCCTAATCTGAAATTATTTGGTGGCGTGTCAGCCCCCACGCTGGTCCTTGCCAACACTGTTAGATTTGATTACTCTTGATCTCTGTTGAACCATCTGTACCCTAATCCGAGCATGATTCGATGAAATCATCTTGATCGGACTAACTCGGATGTCGGGCACTCCTGCTTAGTCAGCTTTATAAGGATGTTGGAATTTAGGATTTCTATTTTTAAAATAATTAAATAAAATTCTGATGAAAAGTATAATTTTGGAATATTAGGCTCTAAGAAGAATTTCCAAGATTAATTAGATTTATTAATTGGATTGCATTTGCAAGGTAAGCAATGATCCGCCTTTTTTAGATTCTTCATTTATATAACAATATTTTTATATCGAATAAATTGTTAATGGATTTATGTGATTTATGAATTTTATGATATGATGATTTAAATGAAAAATAGATATATAAATTGGAGTAATATTTTTCGGACTATTGTTATATTTACTGTTCTTACATCATATAAGCATATTTGATTGGATTATGATATATTTATTATTTTACAAAAAGAACTTTGATGTGCATCAGATTTGGAACTCTCGGCCTAACTATGTTCTAGACCATGCCAATTGGTGGTTATGTAGTGGTAATTTTTGCCAACTCCATAGGATATAAGTGTGGTACTCTGGCCCACTACGCAGGCTATAAGTGCGGTATTCCGGCCCACTCTGCAGGGTATAAGTGCGGTATTCCGGCCTACTCCATAGGGTATAAGTGTGATTCTATTTTTGGCCCAGTCACAAGGTATAAGTGTGGCTGTAGTTAAAGGCTATTAAGTTGAATATGATTTATTTCAAATCAGATTTATGATTATGTATACGGATATTTGAAAGTTACCGAATTCAATGGATTTTTGTTTTGAAACAGAATTGATTTTGTCTTTATGCTGATTCATCTTAATTTGTATTTATATTTTATGTTATTATATGAATTGTCTAGTTAAGGTATTCATTACTTATTAGGCTGTCTAGCTCATTATACGATTTTTTAATGTTTACAGATCCATAGAATTAACTCAATTCAGGGTTTTACAATATGGGAGATTGACTAGGGGAACTGTGGCACAAGTTTATCTTAAATTAGAATTTATTTAAATTGATGTATTACCTTAGACTAATGTTGGAATTGTGAGACATTGTAAGTTAAGTTAGTTAATAAAATAAAGATTGTATATTATTAATTAAATTATTTCTATTGCTTGATTTTGATATCATGATGAGATGCCTTGCATGCTCGTGGGAGAGTTCCCTACGAGTGTGCACCGGTTGCTGCAACCTCCGGCTCGCGATCTCGGGTCGGGGGCGTGACAATACAACCAGTCCGGACCGAAATATTGGCAAGGACTGGTTCAAGAGAGTACTTGTGCCTCGAACACATGCCGGTACTGCTTTTCTGTTAGAGCGATATGATGCCGGTGGTACCATACCAACCAGCGGTATTTAAATCCTTGGGTTGGTCTATGAAAACCTAGTTGGAGACATAAAGCATGGTTTCAAATGGTTCTATTAATTGAAGACATAACTTCAATGCTTCTGTTAATTGAAGATATAGCTTCAGTGCTTCTGTTAATTGAAGATATAGCTTCAGTGCTTCTGTTAATTGAAGATATAGCTTCAATGCTTCTGTTAATTGAAGATATAGCTTCAATGCTTCTATTAATTGAAGATATAACTTCAATAACCATGAATGGTAAAGGATAATTCATAACATGGCCAAGGTAGTTGGGGTATGTTTGTTAGCTATTGTTAATAATTGCTTGAAATTTTTTTAAAAAAAAAATCTTTCTGACCATGATTGCTAGGATTTATATTCAATTATCTATGTTAGTTTTATATCTTATCTGATCTACTTAATGTTTTCACTTTTTAGCTCCTTTCCAGAACCTTTTATGGATTTCAAATGTTGCAGGAGGAAGTTTGGGAGGTAGCAGCTCAGCTCCTAGGACTTTCTCTTGGCGTATTAGTCATGGTATTTGCGTAATTAAAGTTGCCTTTTCTATGTCTGTCATTTTGCTTTGCTGAATTAGAACATTATTTCTTAATTGAATATATTTTCCTGTAATTGAATAATGCAGGATACAACGGGAGTACAATCATCATATTCCATGCTGGCTTTTGTATGGTTGAGTGTGCGCCTTCTGCACCTTTGGTTACGTTACCAGTCACTGTCAGTTCTCAAGTTTCACACAGTAAGGGTGTCTCTTCAAATCTTTTAATTTAAGCTTACTTGAAATCAAGCTTTTAAGCATTGATATCAAGCTCCATACCCATGCCTTATCAGTAAGTTACAGTGCACCCGCATTCTGAGACATTGTACACCACTACCAGAGTCAGCGCAGCACACATACCACGTTTCAATGCATGGATTTGTCAAGCCCTTGTACCATACCGAGTTGATACAGTATGCCTCCTATCGTGTAGTATGGTTCCTGTGGCTGCTTGTATTTGTCAATGAAGTTGCACCTTTAATCATGAGAGAGAGGGGGGGGGGGGGGCGGGGATTATA
>JAOXJJ010001054.1:35760-54921 GCA_025769935.1 Phoenix roebelenii | reverse complement strand
TCGTACGACAGTACCTCCGCTCTGCCACCTCGCAGGTAAACCCGTCACCCTCCTATAAATGGGAAACTCCCTGGAGGAGGACGGGGGACTCTCTCTCGGCACTTACATTCTACACACATTCCTCTTGCCCCCCTCTGACTTAGGCATCAGAGGGCCGGCGCCGGAAAGCCCAGCCACCGGCTTCTTTGCAGGTCTCCCGGAGGACGCCGCCCGCCGACGGATCGCCACTCACCGACTCGCACCAGAGCGCCTCCCGCTCGAACGAGTGGTCACCCCCGGGTCCAATTTCCAGCAACACCTTGATCTTTCCTTGAGTTATAATTGGTTCTCCAGGTAATGTTGCTTTTGGAAAGATGGGTTCAAGATTGGAGGCTTGGAAGGGCAGATTTTTATCCTGGGATGGTAGAATTACTTTAATCAATGCAGTTCTCTCTGCCGTCCCCACCTCATTAAGGTCCATATTCAGATTGCCTAGATGGTTTGCTAATAGGATTGATCAATTTTGCTAACAGGATTGATCAATCAAGGTGGACTTTTCTATGGAGGGGAAAGGAAAATGTTTAATTAACTGGGACTCGGTATACAGGGAAAGGAAGAAGGGAGGTCTGGGTATAAGAAAATAACAGAAATATGAACCTCTCTTTCGGCCAAATGGGCAGGCAAATTTACGAGTGGGCTAGAAGCACCTAAGTAGATGGCTTATGATTCAAAGAGGCGGCATGGTTTGAGGGTCAAAAGGGAGCTAAAATTTCTCCTATGTGGAAAGATGTTAGCATGGATCTTGATGCATATTAGAATTGCACATCCTTTAAGCTTGAAGATGGTGAGCATGTCAGATTCTGGAGGGATATCTAGATCAGCTCCATTCCCTTGTCATACCTTTTTGATGATCTCTATTGCGCATCGGTTAAAGCAATCTTTAAAGTGAGGACCAGATTGTTTGGTCCACTTTCACTTCACCAATCCAGGCAACTTTGAAATCCTGCTTTAACTTCTTTGGTTAGAGAAATCCTCAATAATAGAAGATGTGCTTGTCAAGAAGCTATCCGAAAATGGTGTTGTTGCTGAAAATTAGACCCGGGGGCGACCGATCTACTGAGAAGGAGGAGCTCCGACGAGAACTGGCGGACGGCGATCCGTCGGCGAACGGCATCTTTCGCAGGACCTACAAAAAGCCGGTGGCTTGGGTTTGCAGCGTTAGCTCTCCGATGCCTAAGTCAGAGGGGGCAAGTGTACAAGAGGAGAGAAGATTTACGTCCAGGATTCCAGCGTCCAGCCCCCTCTAAGATGGAGGGTTCCCCTTTTATAGAGAGGTACTGGGTTACCTGTGATATGACGGGGCGAGGTTGCCGTACAATTGAGCATATCGCATGAATTAGTGCACGACCGTGTGAATTAATACCTTGCCATAGGAGATCAGGTCGGAGCCAGGAAGTTGTCACGGCTGATCGGACGCAGCCGAGCTAATTTGCCGTGGAGGACTTGAGATCTGTAGATAACAGAAGCCATTCGTTTTAATTGTTGAGTAAGTTGGGGGTCTGCAGGGACCATGAACATTAATTGTTGAGTAAGCTGGAGGTCTGCAAGGGCCACGCGCATTAATTGCGGACGACGGCGGCAGGGCACGGTCCCTAGTCAGCTGCAGAAGGATGTGACTGTGGCAGGTAGGTGGTGAGGTCGGGTTTCCGAGATTGAGGATCGTCGAGGTCGGTTGCCAGGTCAAGGGCCCTGAAGTCGGACACTTGGCCGGATGCCAAGTCAGGAGCTTTGAGGTCGGACGCCTGATCAAGTGCTTTGAGGTCGGACGCCTGGTCGAACGTTTCGAAGTCGGACGTCTCCGAGATCGGATGCCTTGAGGTTGGGCACTTCTGATCACATGCCAGTGGTGTGCTCACGTGCTTTGGGATGACTTATATTCCCCCAACTTCCAAGTTCGAGCCGCTTGCAAACTCGAACGCGGAAAGTAGTTTTTATTGCAGTGGTAGAAACCAGAGACTTAAATTATTCCGACGCTCCGCCATCGTCAATGCTCAATAGGGCACCCCCACCCAACCTCGCCTTTCAAACCACCTTGCAACCTAGCCCAGTTAATAACCACCTTGCCAACATATGGCACGCGTCCTTGGGCCCCAAAATGCATCCGTCCTTGCGTGCCCATGTACCGAAGATAGGTTGGCATTCATTCAAGCGCATTGACGATCGGTCTGAGAACATTCCTTCCCTCTTCGCTAATGAAAAACAAAGCACATGCCTCGCTTTGTTTCCCTGGGATAGCTTTTCATGTGCTTGGTGCCAGATCTCCCTAACCACCTGTTCCATCACCAGGCCATTACCCATGTATCACCCACTAAGCGATCGTTCCATCTGACTCCTCGTCCCCATTTTCTCTTGCCATCTCCCACCAAGTCTTCTGGCACTCCTAATTTACATGATTCCCTCATCAAATGAAATCTTCAAATGGCCTTTGTCCCACCAGTTACATGATTCCTTCTATTCCTTTTACAATATGATTGCTTGTTCTTCCAAAAGCAAACTCACTTGAGAGAAATTTATATTTCCCACACGCACGCGCGCATCAATCACATTGAATATCATCCAAAAGCACATTACCATCAGCACACATAACAAAGCATCATCAAGTTCTTGTAGGTTAAAAGACCATTGTCAAGAGTGCATCTGCTCCTATAATAAAGATTCGTCACAGCTTTGATGATAACAGTAAAACATAGCAACTAATAAGACTAATACAAGTACGACTATTCTTCGCGAGCATGTCATATCCGCTTAGAAATACAAGCAAGATAGGTGAGCAAATATACAAAGCCTAACACGTAATAAAAAAGGACGCGACCAACACGGTTTACCATTTCAACGCCCAGCAATTTTAACCTAAAGGCACACTCATACCGTATCCAGGCTCTCTGTAATCCAGTCATGAAGTCCCTGTTCTCAATCCTCATCCTCATCTTCTTCCTCCTGCAGATGGCCAATGACACGCACATCAGAACAGACAATTCCCAACATCAATGTACAAAACATGGTCGTAATCACAAACATTTAAGGACATGAGTGTTGTGGTAACTTGCGTGCCCAACATTCATTCTTTATGCAGACAGAAACATGCAGAAAAATTTGCACCTTTTACTGCGACATCCATTCTCCAATTATAGTGAAAACTTTTACTGCAACATATTTTTATTTAAGCGAAATACAAAATGGCTGCTTTGGTTACAAAGAGACAGTCAAAGCACCAAAGCTTGCATGGCGTGACGCCCCATCCTAGGTTCCACAAACCTGGAATTCAAGCATAACATGCCATGGATTTAAGCTAGTATTCACGAAAATCAACGCACAAGGTGAAGATCATAATGCCAGTTCATTAGCCAGTTGGAGAGCCTAGAAACAGTAAAATCAGAAGAAAAACAGACAAATCAGCCAACACATGGAAAGAAGATGCAGCATTCGCCAATAGTGTGCTAACTGAAGCAACAATTCCTGAAGAACAGATAGAAACGAGTGATGCTACAGCCAACCACCTGACACCACAAAATATTAGTCAATGTACATGCTGGCAAAGAAACCTCAACCAATTGCACTGCTCTCCAGCCAAAGAAACTAGAACAGACAATTCCCAGCATTAATGTACAAAAGATGGTGCAATCGCAAACCTTTGAGGATGTGAGTTGTCATAAATATCATGCGCCAAAATTCATTCTTCATGCAGAGAGAAACATGCAGGAAAATTTGAACCTCTTTTATTTTTTACTTTATCAACTACAGTGAAAACTTTTACTGCAATGCATATTTTTATTTATAGAGACATTTGGTTCGCGAGAAAAGGAGGGAGGAAGTGGGATCGATAGAAAAATGAAGAGATGCCACATGTTTGGTTGGAAATTTCAAAAGAAAAAGTGGGACAATAGCTTTCCCATGGGAATCAAATTCCTACACTTCATGGAAAAGAAAAATCTAGAAAGACATCAAAAAATCCAATTCCCACCAGCTAAAAATTGAGATATTTTTTTTCAAAAATGCCCTTAAGCTTTTGGATAGAATGGGGTAAGGTCTTTTCTATTTATTAAAGGTATAACAAGCATTTTACACAATTTTTCTAGGAAAGTAGATGCTCAATCAAATATAAACTACTCTAAGATGTATCACTTTTTCATGATCGACCCAACATGCAAAAACTACTTTTTCAGGAATCATATATCCAAGCATTAGCTTCCCCAAATAAACATTCAAGTCTGAGGGAAAATGCTTCCCATGAACCAAACAAATACTAAGAGAAAAACAAAATAGCCGCTTTGGTTATGAAAAGACAGTCAAGGCACCAAAGCTTGCATGGCATGACACCCTATACTATGTTGAACAGACCTGGAATTCAAGTATAACATGCCATGGATTCAAGCTAGTATTCATGGAAATCAACACAAGGTTAGATAATAATACCAGTTCGTTATCCAGTTGGACAGCCCACACACAGTAAAGTCAAAGGAAAAACAGACAGTCAGCCCAAACATGAAAAGAAGATGCAGCACTTGCAAATAGAGCGCTAACTGAAGCAACAATTTCTGTAGAGCACATAGAAAGGGTGAAGCTAAAGCCAACCACCTGACACAACAAAATATTAGCCAATGTACATGCTGGCAAAGAAACCTCAACGAAGTGCACTTCTCTCCAGCCAAAGAAACTTCACAAAATTTAATTCGTTCTCGTTCTCTAAAAAGTAGTCTAAAGGCATTCTTAAAAATTTCCCACTAGCTTATGCTTGCCAAGTCGAAAAGCATCTCACAAAAATAATGCATCATTGCATTAATAATGTGCTTTCTTTTTTTTATTTATTAAGAAAGGCCAAGCACATCTCTTCCAAGTGGCTCAGGAGATACCTGTAAGTGATTTAGGGTACTAAAAAAAGAAAAAAAGGCATACTCATGAAAGGCTCTAATAAGTAAATATCAACAAGAACCGATCTTATCAAGTATCATCCGAAGCACAACAAATAGCCAGAAAATGCTGAAAAGACATGGAGAAGGCCCCTTCCATTTCCCTAGGACTAGGGATTCCTTCCACTTTGCTCAGCCCATGGTAAACTTCATGTCCCTTCTCAACGTTTTAAGATGTCCAACTCACTCATACAAAAGTGTCTCACTCACTCACACGAGTGAGCTTACTCATTCATGAGCTAGACCATGTGGCGGCCAGTCATAACTTATGTGACTATTAAAGTTCTCATTATCCACTAACTAATAAGCACTATTAGTGCCATACCCCGCCAATATCAAGATCGAACCTACTGATGAGCCCCTAAAGAAGAACAAAAACCCTCTTAATTTCTGAAATTCTAGAATTCTTCATTGGCACACTAATCTTCCTCTTTTAGCACTTCAAGTGATGACCTCCAACTCAAGTCATGTCAATAACAAAATCCAGGAATGTCATAGGATACTTCACATTGACTTCTGTTTTTACATTGGAGTCACCTGCAGACACCAAGCATTAGCCTACCTTCTGCACAAATTTTCCATTTCCTACATAAAGCTACCTCCAATGAAAGATTTATGGCCTGTACACAATAATTACGAACACAGACCCCTTTTAATCCATTAAGTGAATTCCAACCAAGTAAATTACCCACTAAGCAAATGACCTATCACACATGCCCATCACCATCGCACACTCTCTCCTCCCATCTGCTCCATATAAGTCGCGTCCAAGGCAATCCATATGCTTTACTCATGAACTATAACCAACTTCACATTTCATTAAATCTATTTATAATCTATGTTTTGGTCAAAAGCAAAAGAAATATGTTTAAGTAGCAATAGTGCATCGTCCAATGAACTGAGGTCCTTCAAATCTGAAAGTCTTGCTTAAAAATTCCTCCAACAGATTTTGGTTGTGATGATATAAAGCTAGACATATAATAACATAGTTATGGAGTTTGGAAGCATGAAGACCTTAATACTAGAAAATGGTAAATCAACTATAAAAATTTAAATAGACAGGAAAATGTTTATTTAGGTGATCAACATGCATTTAAAAGCACAAGAAATATATTACAAGTTTCCAATATTTATTATCACAAAATGCAACATAATCTTAATCACTTGAAGAGCTCTAAGAAGCTTACTTCTCCACTTTCCTCTTCATCCTCATCATTGACTTCAGACTTTGACCTATCAGACTCATCATCACCGTCATCAGCCACACTTTCCTGAATCAAAAATATAGTAAAATAAACTAGGGACCACTGTAATGAAAAGTGACAGATGACAGCTGATATGCAACAAGACTAGTGTTATTTAGTACTTGTTTCTTATTGTAAGCAGACATTTGCTTTTCATATTCACTCTTCCTTTTTGCAGCTTTGGCTTCATATGGAGCTTTCTCCTGACAAATTAAGAAATCAAATTATTGGACACCAATGTGCAATACAAGAGAAGCCAAAAGATAGGAAAAGATTCAAATATAAAAAAGCCAAACATTCACCACCGTACTATCTATTGTTCTGCATTTCAATCCAACTACAATAGGATACATTATAACAGTTCCATGTTATCTTAAAGACAACACAATAGTTCCATATTATATTAAAGACAACCAATCCAAGACAGCTTCAGTCTCAGGCAATCTCAGCCCAGATGAAGCAAACAAGAAGATATATAGAGTTCAAAAGACAATGACAGCCAGCTACCCATCCAGTGATCAGCCATCATTATTATGTGATTTATTGAAAAGATTTCTATTTTTTTAGCTGATAAATAATACGTACAGCATCAGACATTGATTTCCACTTCTCTCCACCAGCTTTACCAACCTTCAGTGACAACATCAAATGTTAAATCAAATCCTAAAATCTATAACTGATGAGTTCAGTACAGTTAAATATAGTAGATTCTGTCTGTGTATCTACTTACAACTGAGACAGCTTTCACATTAGGATGTTCTTGCTTGTATTGCTTCCTGAACTCTTCGCTGTGACATTAAAGTGGCAAGAAGTTAATAATCTCTCGAAACAATATGCAGCACTATAAGCAGGCACCTCTATGTGAAAGATGAGAATGGCAAGGGTGTTTACAGGAAAACAAAGAAAGCACTAGCAGGCCTCTTTGGTTTGTTGGGATCCTTTTTTGCCTTTGGTTCTTTCTTGGTCCGTCTTTTGCTACTCTTATCCGCCTTAATAGCAGCCTTGCGTTTCCCAACCTTTCTGAAATTAAAAAACATACAAAAGCATTAACAAAAATTCAGTCCTGTCCACTTCAGTAGCAGCTTTGCATTTTCCAACCTTTCTATAAAATTGGGGGGGCGGGGGAGCATTCAATAACCAGCATAAATGCAAAGATGGTATTAGCAGAACATCACCAGCAACTCTTATCCACTTATGTCAAAACCCTCCCATATACTGAGATTTCCCATTTTCACAAACTAACAATTGATGAATGCACCTTATAAATACTATAGCATGTACATTAGAATTTATACTTTCTCAGTCTTTCCCCATTAATTCCTTTATTATATCCTGCACATTCGTGTTGTGAACAGGATCACCTACAAAAAGTTATATAGCCTCGTCAAATACTTATTTTATTAATGTAGATTACCAATATGGTATTTCCGAAAGATCCGTTTCTCAAGCATGTCACGTGACCAATATAACCCATTGAAAGCCTCTCTTATGTTTAGGGATCTTGGCTAGAGTAGAATCCTTAATGTTGAACATGCAGAAGAAAGATCCTCCCCCATAAGATATGTTTGTTTCACTCACAACTAGGGAATACCCATATATTTATTACTAAATAACCACTTAGGCTCCCCAGCCTTGCTGCAAATGTACTAGGGCCTCATGTATGTATCTGCACTTAAACTCAGTGTTTCCATGCTCCATGGGATCAGTCAGTTTACTCATCAATGAGATGGATATTAGTCCACCATAACAAACAGAGTATCGTAAACTATGCAAACGGATAAGACAAGTTAGCAATTTAATTGCAAGGAACAACTGGATGCAGCATATGCAGCATAAGCAAGCACCAGGCTTTAAGTAACCTGTCATCAGCTGGCTTCATCGCTTCCTTTGTTTCCTTCTTTGTTGCCCCTTTTCCCTTTCCTCCCTTCATTTTCACGATGGAGGAGCTCCTGTCACAAGGAGGTTAGCGCCGCCCCCAAAAAAAAAAATTGAAACCTTTAAACCATAAAAGTAACCAATTGAAAATGGAAGCAGTTGTAACTAAGAATAAGAAGAATCAGTAATGGTCAAAGAGCAGTATATGCTATGGCATGAACAAGGGGATGCAACCATGTAACATGACACATGTATTAAGCATCCAAAAAGCTATCTAAATAACAGGGCAAAAGAATATGCTGGACTGAGAAAAAGTTGCCAAGAGGATATGGAATGGAACTACATGACATTCAAACTAAGCTCATCACACTAAATTAGAGCAGATATTCCAACTAAACTACGAGCAAAGAACTTCCATATACTAAATCAGACAGAAACCTAGCACATGGGCTAATATAAACCTGATGGAGCCCTATTACTAAACCAAAATTCTGGAAAGGGAAATAAATGATATGAGGTTCAAAAGGCCCTCGAGAGCTCAAATGAAAGTGTACAAGAAGTGCAAGGAGATACAAGAAAATCAAATTAATCCAGGAGCCGGAGAACAATCCAAGAGCAAATTGATAAAACAAGGCTTTGAATTTAAAAAGAGCGAAGAGACATGCCCCCCATTAGTCAACAAGAAATGGAATAACCAATTGGACGCGAAGGGTCATCGGGCAGAAATTGCGCCAATAGTCCCAATAATAATAATAATAATAATTAAAGGCAGGATAAAGGACAAATAAATTTCTCCAGGTTATCATCAAACATAGTCAATGAAAGATCTTCTACACCTAAAAAGAGCGAGGTCAAAAACCTTCAAGTTAATGCGAACTAAATAATGAACAGCAGCGAAAGAAAAGAAAGCAAACTAGAATAAGTAATCGGAGAGTCAGATAATTAAAGGTACATAACAATGCATAGCAGCCGAGAACCAACAAAAGAGGGGGGGAGAGAAAGAAAGTCAAAAATAACCCGACCAGCATCAAGAGGTAACAAGCATCTTACAAAATGCTAAAATAGATTTTCCGTTCCAAAAATATTATAATGAACAGATAAATAACTAGGATGAACGGATAGAATTAGGATACGAGAGGGAAAAAGATTCGACCATCCCACGATTAAGATCTCTTCCAAAACAAGAAAAATCATGCGCCCATATCGAGCCCGGAAATAAAAGGTCTTAAAATTAGAAAATAGAAAAGATCAAAAAGAGGGAGAAAGATGCCCTAACCTCGAAGGGAAGGAGCGGCGAAAACCTCCCGACCAAACAAGAGGACAAGAAGGGAAGGAGGAAGGGGGAAGCAGCAGAAAAAATATGAGAGAGCAAAGGAAAAAGCTGGAAGGGAGGAGAAGGGAAGAGAAGAGAGAGAGAGGGAGAATAATGATGCGTACGAGTACGACTGACTTGGGGTTTGGAATTGAAATGTACATCGACCGGCACAGTCGGTGGGTGCCGCTCCTGTTGGCCGCCACCCAGGCACCAGCATAGCACGCTAGCGACAACATTGACCGGCTGCTCCCCGCTGCCCTCCCTCGAGCTTATCGGCCCGGCACATGCGCTCACGCGAGGCCTAAGATATTTTTAGGCCGTCCTCTGAGCTAACACGTGGTGACATAAAGGCCTTCTGATATGCACGATGCCTCGACTCATCATCTCAGCCGCTCGGTGACCGCGCAAAACTACTCCTCTAACTATCTACTGCAAATATGTATATACACACACCTGTATGTATAGATATATATACATATGCGCCAAAACTAAGTGACCAGGAACTTTTTTTTTTTTTTAAACCTCGCCACCCAACCTGTGACTATCCTGACGCTAGCCAACCTTAGGTAATAAAAAAAATTTGATGACAATGATAATAAAATAAGAATAAAATTAATAAAAAAAGGCTTCCTTAAGTAATGTAAGCCATAGCTGCCTGCCTGCCTTAGGGCCTTTCCTCATCTCGTTGCTTTCTTTGCCGTGTCCTGTCACCTTCCTCGGTCGTTCAGGTCCTTCATTACCCTCATGATCCTTCTCAAGTCCTGTCTTCAATTTCGATTTTTATTTCTTCCTTATTTTCGTTTCTTCAAAAATTTTCTTCTCTTCCCTGCAGAAATCGGTGGATCTGTTGCTCCCCGGAAAGGGAAGAGAGGAAAAGAGGGAAGATAGAGATTAGGAGGAGAAGCGTCGGCCGGTAGGTCGGCCGGTCGGTCGGAGGTGATCATTATTGTTATTATTTATCATTTATAATATATAAAGAAAGAAGGAAAAGGAAAAAAAAGTGGGGAGAACACCACGAGAGAGGGGGGAGAGAGATTTCGATGGGGCTGCTGTTCCTGATACATCTAGAGGGGAAGATCTACAGCTGCAAGCACTGCCAGACCCATCTCGCCATCTCCGATGACATCATCTCCAAGGTAGGAGCACGTCGTCGCGGTCTCTTCCCCCTTGCCTTTCGCAATCTTGTTTCTATCTTCTTGCAATTCAATTAGGATGTGAGGGTTTGTGGTCCTGTGGGTTCTTGGTGTTCCTGATCTCTTCAAATTTCTCGTCACAAACGAAACATCGTCTCCAGTTTTTGTCTCCCGGCGGTCACAGAAGCCTTTTCCTGTACGGCTCTCGTCGTACGTGTTCCTCCCGCGTGCATGCTTGCCATTTACTGAAAAATTTCGTCTCTTTCCAAGAATCGATGGTTCTTTCCTAGGTGCCTCCAAGATTCTTTTTTTCCTCTTTCCCGTTTCCCTTCAACAAATGCTGATGCTGATGGTGATCGCTCTTTGCTGTTGCTGATGTCCTTCCTCTATGGACGGCTAGAAGTCTGCTCGACTCTATATCGTCCTTCACAGTGTACTTCTATCATTTTCCATGGAAAATTTTTCTATGCTCTCTTTATTAATTCATCCTGTCCTTTTCATCCAAGAATTCATTCATTTCTGTGCTGCTGGCATTTGACTCCTTGTGACATGATGGGAGGATCTATCAGAAGACAACATTTTAATCATTTTCTCTTTGCTTTTTAACATTTACGGCCACTGCTCTGCCATCTTCTTTGGAGTCTCCACGACCTCATTCCAGGAAAAAAACTGGGTAACTGAAAGATTTTATAAGAGCGGCATCTAGTTCTCTATCTTGGCAACTTTCTTTTACCCTATGCTTTTCTAAGCTTGAGTTGCTTTAACCAATGTCCTTTTTTTATTGTGAATGCTAAAGCATCTCGTTTTCAAAATCAGTTAGTGGAGACTTTTCGGACAAGAGGAGGAAGAAGAATTAGCAGGTTGCATTGAGTGGAAATTTGGGACAAGCATCGCAGCGCCTTTCACAGAAACCCTTGCAAGCTCTTTAACCCAACCTTCTTTTGCTTTATCCATATTTTCTTCGCCTATCACGTGCATACATCCAAGAGATGCGAGGCAGCATGGCGTGACGTGGCTGTGATGCATCGTGGCATGAAGAGGCATGCTGTGTGCATATAAGCTGCTTACCAGTTTCTTGACCTCTTGGCTTACCTTCTAAATTCAATTCTTTCATTTTACCCTGCCCGTCAAGACGTTTTTATTTTGATTTACTCATTGATTTCAATCGATCAGCTTGTGGATAATGATGAAGGATAGTTGCCTCTTAGGCTGTGGTGTTGGAACTGTTTTGTACCATGTTGCATTGTAGAAAGCCATCCCATTTGCTATTAGTGCATGTGCAACTCAAAGCATCTGCCTTGAATAATACAGAGATTTGTCATTTGTCAATTTTGACATTTTCTTTTCTTTCCAAGTTCTTTAGGTGGGGTTCACCATGCAAGAGAGAATTTGAGTTGTCAGATCTTAAAAGAGCAGTATCATATACCCCTGATTGTCTGGCAAGTCTATTATATAGCTAGCATGCATGTCCTTCATCGCATTTGCTACTAGACACTAATTTCTTCTTTTTGGGGGGTATCATTGTATAGTAGTTCCAGATCATAGTTGGCCAAGAGCCACAGGAGGGTATTTGTCTATAAAGCTAGGAAGATGCTAATATTTCTAAATCTTGCTTCTCTCCAACTTTGCTCGAATAACCACTGCATTTCTCCACAAAAAGCAGAAGTTCACTGAATCTAAAGAGGAGGGAGTTAACTTGATAACATCAATAATTGTGTCCTGTGATACATCCTCGTACTGCCTTTTGACTAAATTGCATCGAAATGTCCTGCTAGAGTCCTCTTTGATCAAATGCTCCTGTTTCGCTTCCTACCTCTCATTATAAAATTCAAATGCATTAAACATGGTCATGTTGATTAAAGGAAATAGAGGACTTTATGAAACTTATGGCTTTCTTATAAATTTTTCTGCATGTTTCTTAATGATGGCACTATCCTTCTTGTTCGCTATGAATAAATATTATTTACAAGAAGCCAAAAATAAAGTTGCCTGTATTTGTTATGATTCAGGCATATTGAATGTGAATGGTATAACTATACTGACAAACTTTTTTATATCCTGTCCAGTCCTTCCATTGCAGGCATGGGAAGGCTTATCTCTTCAATAAGGTGTAAGTAGTTTGGTTATCTTTGCTTAATATTATGCCATGCAAGATTTTATTTTAAGCTTTATCTCTGTTCTCAGGTGGATGAAAATGTTCTTACATCCCTTATTTCCATCAGTATCACATTGTGATTTTTATTTTCCTTTTGTTCACTATGTCTGGTCAAAAAGTACTGGGTTCCATACGTTGTAATCAAAATATTTGTATCTCTAACATCGTTGCTCTATAGTAATGCTGAATTCAAATTGTTGCAAAAATTAAAGTACTTTTCACATTACAAAGAGGAGACATTATAAAGAGGAGAAGCAGGTAATGTTCAAAGGGTAAAGAGAAAGTATTTAGGTCCATGTTTTCTTAGGGGGATATTTTAGTGTCACCATTTTCTCATTTCGAAGGAACTAAAAAAAAAAGCATGTCTGCAAGAGAAATGATATATATTCTTCTATAAGAAAAGGTCACATTCTATCCATTCTGTTGACCAATAAGAAGTTCAGCTAGACCTTTTTTTCATATTCCAGTCATCAAGTATTAGAAACAACACCTCTGTCAGGTGACAATAGGTCATTCTTACATGATATTGGTGACAAAAATTGGGCTATAGATTTTTTAATTTTTTGAAAAAGTGGACCTTTAGCTTAGAATCAGTACTAGGTTGTTTTAGAGGGAGGTATAGGTGAAAGTTCCATGTAAGTTTTTGTATAAGTTCTATCTTTACTCTTAAAAAAAAAAACAGATAATGGAGAAGATAGGTCATTGGAGAGGTGGTGACCATGATCTAAAAGGAGATTCAATTCTAGGATTACTCTTAAAAGACTTTGTGTATAGAAGAAAAAAAAAAACTAAGTCGAGATTTTTTTGCAGGCAAAAATCAAGAGCCATATGGTTGAAAGAACGGATTAAGAGATGACTTCTTTTTTGTATATATAAAAGTAAATGTTGGTTCTAGGTGGCTCTGAACATAAGGGACTTCATAAGACCAGTTATTTTGCATACTACTGTATTAAAAAAATGGTTTTATTAAATTAAATTGCCATTTTTCATGATATGTCAATTCTAGATGGCTTTTTGGCATCACATGAATGCATCCAAGTAAGACACAAGGAAAATCCCCCATTTTAACACTTGGGCTTGATTTGGAGGAGGCACTAGCTAATGTTAATTGAGGTGATGTACTGTTTGTTATTAGACGTAACTGGTTTTGGAATGCTTGAAATGTAGGGCAAACAATTAGTGTTCATTATTATTGGATAAGGCAAAAAATTGGTAGAAACGGTGACATGCATTTGGCATGTGGGCCAACATACTACACTTCTCAATCGTGTAATGGTTGATTTGCTTAGATTATGCTTCTTGGGACTCTTATGCAACTGAATTCAGACAAATTAATTAGAATCCTAAGTACATTTTCTTGGAGAGGTAGTGAGGAGGATGAAAAGGGGGCTTTTTACTTCGAATTTGGTGTATGCAGCTGGACAAGAATAGTGGCTATGTTTTAGGAGTTAGTCATATATGAACCAATCTTAGTTGGGAATGGGGCTGGGCCAGGCTGGGCCGGGCCAGAACCCTACTCAAGCCTGGCCTGAAATTTTTTTGGGGGCTTCGGGCCAAGCTTATGCCCGAAAAAATTAGGAAAACCAGGCCTGAGCCCAATTAGGCCAGCCTGAAGGGAACAAAACATCATGTCTATCTACCTGTGGCTGTGAAGCATAAAAATAGAGTCTGCCCTGAAGAGGAAAATAATAGCAACAACAAGAAGAAATAACAACAGCAACAACAAGAAGAAATATTGAGTCGAATCATCTAGTGTAGTCAAGAAATAAGACTGCCACCTCATTCCCTATGTGATTACTAATCAGATCTAGACTAAGGAAACAAAGATGTTATAGCTAATACTTGCTTTGCCGAGAAAATGAAGATCTAAACTAAGGAATGACCATATGAGTACTTTCCTAATCACGGTGAAAATGAAGATGAAAGAGAGTGGGGAGAGAGATCATCGTACCTCAGATCCTCTAGTCTTCAATGGAACTGTAGTCGGTCGGCGATAGGGACGCTGGGGGCTCCTCTTCGCTACTTCGCCTTGCTTGGACAGTCGACGACGGGTGACCAACGAACGGGGATGATGGGCAAACTTTAAGGAAGACCGACAAATGAATGGCGATGAGGGACTGCCGGATCAGATTTTGGAGTGGCGGCGGAGGCGGAGAAGAGGAATCGAGGACAATGAGGGGTGGAGAACAGTGAAGGAGGAGATTAGGAGAACCCTAGCCCTAGAAAGTGATCGCGAATTGGGAGTTCGGAATCTGGGGAATAGACCAAATAAGAGAACATTTTTTGGACTATGATTAGCGATTAGCGCCCACCTGTCGCCTGATCAGCCCATTCTGAACCGGGCGGGTTCGAGCCTACATTTAGGCTCTCAATCGGGCCTTATCCAGGCTCGAGCTCAGGCCAGGCCAATGATATACCTGAGCGTTGCTCGAAAAAGAAATGGGATCTATAATTAAATCCAAACCTGGCCTGAAATTTGTCGGGCCTAGCCCATAGCCCGGCCGGACGGGCTTTAGGCCAGCCTGAGCCCATTTCCAGCCCTAGCTGAGAAGTGGCCATATAGGTTTTAATGTTATGATCAAGGTAGAGTGATTCATCATAGGGTCTCACAAGAGAGTTGGTTTGCCACATAATAGTAATGTGGTGCAATCTTACCTGGATTCATGATACTTGTCAAGCATCCACATGCGCAGTTGGAAATTGGAACCTTCAAAAAATCGAAGAGAACTTGATAAATTACTAAATGATTTGCTAAATGTGATGTTACAGTCTAAAACCTCCAATTATAATTGTCGAAAATTGATATATAATAGTGATGAATCATGCTTTGTTTATTTGTAGCATCGAGGAATGTCATTAAATATTCAAATGTCCAAGTGTCCGGTCGCATCAAGAAATCTCAATTTTGAAGTGTTCGATTTACACTAGGAGGGAGAGGTTTGAGCGAGGTTATACATACTGACATATATTGGGTGGTATAGAGCTTATTGGTAAGGTAACAGTGTGGGCTTGATATCGAGAATTAGAACCTTTGGCGTGAATATGTTGAATATTTTAAATATTTGGAGCTTCTTATTATTGTTAGGAGGAAAGATCATGTGTGGCTCGATATCGAGACTAAAACCTGGGGGTATGTTGAATGCTTAGGGAGAGGAGAATCTGTGTACCTTAGCTTCTTTTAATTGAATTCTGAAATAAAAAGCTGCTTCTAAGACATCCTCCTTTTTCTATCATTGAGGAATCCAAGCCACTACCAAATAAATATATAAATTTAATGATATTATGATTATAGAGGGTGAGTCTTGGCGCAACGTAAGAGTACGTCATTGTGACCTTGGCGTCATGGTTTGAAACACGTAAACAGCCTTTCTGCTTGTACGGGTAAGGCTGTGCTCATTTGACCCTCTATAGATCCTGTAATGGTGAAAGTCTTGTGCACTAGGACGCCCTTTTAATGATATTGTGATCATATGATCATAATTAGCCTTTTTCTGCTAAGGTCCTATAGCACCTGCTTTGCTGCCTTTCACAGACTTTAAACTGGTATATAGTATGAGTTGAAGTTCCTTGGTGAACTCAAATCGATTGCCAGTATAAATTAGCTTGTGTGTTATCTAAAAGTGAGCGCAATAGATTACCCAGTTTTGGTCAATCTGGTGATTTCTTTGATCTCGTTACATCTCATAGGGTGCAGCTTGCAAATGATAACAGGTGCATATGGATGGGATTTGGGTTTAGAAATGTGCCAGGATGAAATGGTTGCAAATAGATACGTATAACTTTCCATTCTTGGTATGGTAAATACACGTGCCTGCTCTTTTACATGCCCTCTATCATACAGAAAATGGGTGTATTAGCTTTTCACAGCTTGCAATGTTTGTAGTTCATTGGCAACATAACTCAATATTCAGCGGAAAAGCATAATCTTTTATGGAATATTTGCATCCTACCCCTGCATCGCCTACAAGATATTATTGAGCCATTCTAGTGTGATAGGCTGGTTACTAGGAGTCTTCCGACACTGCTGAAGATTCCTATATAACAGTGTGTGGATCACTCCTGGTGCCGGACGATACCTTGTGAGACTGATGGGCAATTCAGTGAGGGGATATGAACTCCTTTTCTGAAACATCATCATTAATGTGCTCATCTGTCAATAGCCAGGATGTCATTTATCTATTTTGTAAATTTTAATAGAGTGAATGTGACGGTTGGACTGAAAGAGGACCGTGCGATGATGACGGGGATGCACACTGTTTCAGACATATTTTGCGTTGGTTGTGGTTCCATTGTGGGATGGAAATATGTAAGATCCAATTTGCAATTGTTTTGGCTGCGTTACTTATCTTATGGCATTGACCGGTGAATAAGTGCTTTGTTTCAGGAGGCTGCCCATGACAAGAGCCAGAGGTACAAGGAAGGAAAATTTATCCTTGAGAGGTGCTCTTTAAATAATTTTTATTTATAAGAATATTTCTATTAAATAATAAAATATAGGCAGAAGAAAACAGATGATGCCACGTTTTTTGATAGAATATTTGTTGGACGTGATTAACATGTCTTAAGTTGCTGTGTTGGGCTCTTATTCTTGAGCAGGTTTAAAATATCTGGCCCTGATGGAAGTCACTACTGGGTGAGTCATGATCCTCATGTAGGTGGAAGTGATGCTGATGATGCATGATTTACTCACTGCTTAAACAAGGGATCAATTCCCTCAATTGTAAATAAGTTCCCATCATTGACTATCTGAAGTGGATTGTGATAATTGTTGCTTTGTGCACATTCTTGGCAGTAAGTACGTATCATTCTAAATAATATGGTTCTCTTGCTTTCGCATATGCAATTTTTTGGATTCAAGAAGCTATCTCAATCATAAAGATGATAATATGCATTAAGATTTCGTATCTTGATCGGCAGGCCCCTCTCAATTTTAAGAGGAGGCTTAGTTGAGCATTACTGGCCTGTGCAGCTTGTTGAAGTATCCTCTAATAAAAACGCTTATAAAGATAGGGGTGAGAGTGAACCGAATAATACACTATGGAAGCGAAAGGATATCAGGTGATATCTTTTCTATATTTATTTTTATTTTAAATTTATTTTCGTTTTCGGCTATCCATACCTGAAAGGATATAAGTTTGGATAGGTAAATATTTAATCTATTTTCAAATATTTAGTTCTATTTGTAATTCTATTTAATTTAATATAATTTTTATAAATTAATAATAATAATAATATATTTTTAATTTAATTTGTTTTCTACATCGTGATAGTCTATAAAGTTTAACTATTCAATTGTATCCATGTTTATATCTGTATTATTAATATCTGATTTGGGTCTATATTATTTTAAAATAAATATAGATATAAATTTTAATGCCCAAGTAATATCCATATCTGAATTTATATTATGGTGAGCCTGCATCGGAATGTTCGATGCTAGACTCGATATAAAATGTTGCAATGTCAAATAGTTTAAGGTGTAGTTTACAAGTTTTCTGGATTATGATTTATCTACTCTTGAGGGAAGAAACTAATCTTGTACACAAGATCCATGGCAGTGCTATAATGAAGTGTTGAGGGAAAATAAACCGCCCCAAAGCACGTGAGCACATCGCTAGCATATGAACAGAGGTGCTCGACCTGAAGGCATCCGACTTAGACGCTCCGGCTCCAGAGGCGCCCGACCTCGAGACTTCCGACCTGGTGCCCGACCTCGAGACTCCTGACCGGGCGTTCGACCTCAGAGCTTTCGACCTGGCGACCGACCTCAAGACGTCCGACTCGGGCACCCGACCTCAACATTCCTGACCTCGGAAGCCCGGCCTCACCATCCACTCACCGCGGTCACATCCTTCTGCAGCACGACCAGGGACCATGCCCTATTACCACTGTCAACAAACAATGCGCATGGCCTCTACTGATCTCCGGCTCACTCAACAATCAATGCGCATGGCCTTTGCTGATCTCCGGCTCACTTAACAATCAATGCGTATGCTATCTACGGATCTCAAACCTCCACGGCAAATAGCTAACCCGCTCGGCTACGTCCGATCAGCCACGACGACTCATTGGCTCTGGCCTGATCTTCTACGGCAATGCATTAATTCACACGATCGTGCATTAATTCATACGACATGCCCAATCATGACGGTAACCTGTTCGCCTCGTCACATCGCGAGTAACCCTATACCCCTCTGTAAAAGGAGAACTCCTCCATCTTAGAGGAGGTGGAACTCGGAAACTCCGGAGACATATTTCCTCTCCTCTCATACATTTGCCCCCTCTGACTTAGGCATCGGAGGACCGGTGCCGGAAATTTCGGCCACCGACTTTTTGCAGGTTTTCCGGAGGACACCGCCCGCCGACGGACCGCCATCTGCCATCTTACGCCGGAGCTCCTTCTTCTCAGCCGACGACCATCTCCGGGTCCAATTTCCAGCAATAAAGAGAGAGAGAGCAGGAGCAAGAGCGGCCTTGGAGCTATTTGGGCATC